>JAVQKG010204076.1:0-12620 GCA_036025885.1 Hypseleotris bucephala
ATTGTCAGGTGACATATATTATTATTACAGTTTTAATTTGCTCAGTTTTGATGGCTTCTATGCATTGTCAGTTTTGGTTGTTGTAGTCTTGAAAGCTTAGAGGCAATTTATTTTGTAAATTTATTTTCTGTAGTAGCCTATTAGAAGGCTGCTCTGTCACACTATAGCCAATTGATGTTTAAAAGTGGGCCTCTAAATATGACATTTAATGCTTGATCATGATGAGGTCAAATTAAATCCCAGACCTGGGTTTTTCTCAGAAGTAATGTGACCATCCTCAGAGTAAGACTTTAAAATAACTCCAAGGCTCTGATTTTTGCTAGCCTGTCATTTTCTATCAGATCAGCTCAGAACACCTGACTCTCCAGTAAGACATTACATTGGCCCATGGATTAAAATGAAACTAAAATAATTTACTAAATTTACACAAACTAAATATTTCTTACCCATGTACCAAGTAAAAGATTTACACAAATCAGGTTATTTGTAATGGCACAACACATTTACGGTATATAGATTACACAACAAAATAAAAATACATTTATTTGACAGTGACAGAGATGCGTGTATGTGTAAAATGATAGTGTTTCACCACAGCTGGCCTTTTGTTCTCATTCTTTGTACTGCCTAGACAGATGAAATTTACCTAATCCACAGACTGACCTCTGTCTACCACAAGCGAACAAGGCCTGAGAGTAAAAGAAATCATGTATGTTGTAGTATAGTGGTTTTATTGTATAGTTAGTATACTAAAGTGTACCATAAAAAGGTTTAATTATTCTTTAAGCAAATGTTGATCATTTTTATGGTCAATTTATTTTTTTGTTTTGTTTTACTAACACAATAAGGATTAAGCTTTGCCTTTTTGTTTTGCTACAGTAGACCATGTTTTCCAATTTTGGCTCCACACGTTTCCAAGCTCAGTCCATTCTTATTTGTCTAATCAATAATTTCTTCTCAAATGGCCAAAGGACACACAATTCCACTATTTTCATCTATTGTTTATTACTGATAACTTGTATAAGGACAAGCAACAAGAACTTTAGACATTTAGAAATTTGAAACGACTTCACAAAATTATAAATATGAATATAAATGCAAAAGGGTCCTTGAGGTCATTGTCTGGTTTATGATCCACCAAAACTTCCCATGTTCAATCTGAATCACTTACCTGATCATATAGTTACTCTATGTCTTGGCATAACAGCTACTTGTCTGTTTTTTTTTTACTGTCGTTGGAGACAGCAAAGACAGCACTCAACACTTGGGGATAAAACACTGGACCACTAGATTACTACTAGTGTACACTGCACGTCACCTTAACACTGCTTCAAAATCCACACCGGGCAGACATCCTCATTTTCTCATAAATTTGTTAATATTTTGTCACATTTTTTAAAATACTATGTCAAAAGTAGAAAGCACCTCTATTATGCTAGCAAAACATCAAAACACAAAGAACATAGTAATGATTTCACGTTGTAGCACAAAAACATAAAAAAATATATAAATAAAAAATTGTGCAGATGACAGCACATAGTATGTGTACAAATATTTGCTACAAGATTGGCAACAACAAAGTAGATAAGTAATTGTAAATATAAAACAATCCTATGGGCTGTAAACTGCAATGTCACTGATGCCAAAAGCAAAGGTATGCATATTTTTGAGGAGTCTTCCAATTTGTTGCAATCTTTCTACTAAACATCTTATATTTTTCTATCCACATACCACACATTAAATAGAGGGGATTTAGAGGGCAAATTTAATATGGTCCCAGCAAGTGCTATCTGCACTATTGGACTTTCCCAAAAGTGGAATGTAGGCCAGAGAAAGCTGACAAAACCAGCCAAAGGTTAGATGCCGTCACGATGTGGGCTAGTTGCTAAGCTGGAACAGAGAGTGCAGCTGCTGTTTGACCAGAGTTCAAGAAGTAAGGAATCAAGGAGAAGTTCTTCAGTGTTGTCTCCTGGGTGACACCAGTGTCCTGCATTTCAAACCTGGACAAAAACAATAATGTCAATTATTGTTTTTTAAACATTTTTGGGGGCCCCAGACCCCAGTTTGGGAATCACCGTACTAGAACTATACCATTGTTTCTTTTTTGACTCCTTGTGCCTGGAGTTAAGTTGCTCAATAGGAAATAATCTTCTAGAAATCTAGAAAGTGTTCCAAAATCAAAAATGCCAAGCCTTTCTAAATTCCAGCCATTCCTTTTTCAGTTATCTTGTTGCTAACACAGTCTAACAACCCAACTAACACCAGCTAAAAAATTGCAGGGGTAATTGAATAGATATATGTAGGTGTATCTTACCAGTCTCTGGAGGAGATGACATAGTATACAGGAGGGGGTGGAGAGTCAGCAGGTTCAGTGCAGACTGGCTGACCCAGACTGTATGCCCCTGCATTGGTGAATAAAAGCCAATCTCCAATGTCAAGCTCAGGCAACAGGCAGTGGTCTACAATCTGGTCCATGTCATCCCCAGAAGGACCCCACAGGCTGCTGCTGAACACTGGGCCATCTAGGGTTATGTTCTGGGGAAGATAAATATAATTCCAAAATATACAGGCAAAAAGCAAATCTACACTTAAAGATTGTATTATAGAAATGAAGCATTCACCGACTTATCCCGACCTACCTTGTGAACAGATGGTGTGGCAATCAGTGTTTCAGTGAGTTTTCCGGCAAATGGTCCAAAGACACCTTCATTCAGGTAATACTGAAACTCTGGCTCGTCATTAGGAGACGGGTAAGCTGTGACAAAACGTATTTCTTAGCACTAACACTATGTTGATATGTAAAGAAAATAAGCAATGCTTACCATGCTCTCGATCTTGCAGATCTCGTGCCACCATCTCTCTAGAAATGATGTTGACGGCCAATGTGAAAGCAGAGGACACAAAATAGCTGCCAGGTTCAGCAATGAGGGAAACTCCAGAAGGAGAGAAGTAGAGTTCCACCATTGACATCACTGCATTATTGATCTGAAATAAACAGGATTCACAATTTAGTACTATGGCCTCACATTCAGTTTTTTAATATTATTTAGAGAGCAACAAGATACGTATACTAACTTTTTCAAGTTGAATCTCTGAGCTACCAAAACCACCGATATCTAGGATCTTCATTTCAAAGCCAACATCTTCCTGAAACAAGTAAATAGACATCAGTAGTTAGTAGGAGTTAACTGAAATGCCAAATATCATATTTGTAAACAAAATGACTTACTCCCATATCAAAGACACACCGAGCATCTGAAATGGCATGAATGTACAGTTGTTCATCATCACAGGAGTTGGAAATGTGACATCTGAGTAAGAAACACAGTGGATCAATCAAAATGCACTTAAATGAATGTACTATATTCTGTAGCAATACATTTATTCTGTCTTACCTGACACCTACCACCTGCACACCCAGCTCTTTAGCACTTTCCAGAAGATGCCTGCAGTCTTTGAGTGAACAGCCAAAAGCCATACTCATTTCATCCTGACAAGATGTTTCTGTTGACACCTGAAGCAGCAGTCTGCATATTCAAAACACACGGGAAACAACTTATAATAGTGTTTCAAAGAATCACTTAAAGAAGACACAATAAGGAGAAGTACGTACTTAGCATTGGGATGAGAGCGGGCGATTTTACGTAGTTCAGCTTCATTATCACACACCAGAAAGTCAATGCCATTTTTAGCAGCGTACTTAATCTGTGAAACTTGTTTGCAAACGCCACTGTAAATGATGTCTTCAGGGGGGATACCATGGCTTTGCACCAGCTCAAGTTCAGACTGAAAGACAAAGACATAAGGACATAGCACATAATCTCAAATAAAAAGTTAAGGTTGGATCAAGGTTCCCATGGAAGCAGCTATACCTTGTTGCTGCACAGGAAGCCAGTGCCAAGAGCGGCAAGAACTTCAATGACAGCTGGGCTACTGTTGCATCTGACAGGGTAATAGGGACGGATTTGTGCCATGTGGGTTCGCCAGAGGACATGCCGTCTTACTAAAACCCCCAAATCTGCCACAAAGAAGGCATTTTTCTTGGACTGGTAGAAGAAAAAAAAATGATCTTAGAAAGTTTAGGTGAGTCATATTATAACCATTTCAAGCTTTTTGTTTAAAATTTAGACACACAATTAGCATTTCTGATTATTTCTCAGTGCTGAATAAGTAAGAAGTTTATCTTAGGTGTATGTCTCCTTAAATTCACCCACTACATAATGTAAATTTTCATTACCTCATTCATGAGGAGTTTCTTCACTTATTTACATGGTGTGTTTATTAACTTGTGGGAAAAACAGTGTCTCAGCAAACAGGATTACTATAAATAAAACTAATGCAACATGGTGTGGTGCTATGGTATTGGCTAGAAAACAACATTACATGATAGAAAGCTTCAAATCAAGTTAGTATTAACTTTAATATTGTTATAACAAAAAATGTCTTACTAGTGTTTGTTGGTAAATATAACTGTTGATCACGTCACAGAGGGCCGTGCCTCCGTCCAAGAGGCCAATAGAGTACTGTAGTTCATCAGTGATTCCTTTCATCCTCTCAACCGTTTTCTACTAATCCGACAGGCATAAAGAAGGTGGCTGGTCCAAAAGTGGTCACGCTCACTCCCACTCGAGCCCCTGGATCCTAGGCCTATGCAACAAACTGCAAAGTATCAAAAAAGTTATTAGTATGTGGAAAATGTAAAAAAAAATAAATTCAGTTGTAACTTGTAAAAAAAAAACTGTGAGCACTATTCAAAGTTCAAACAAATCATATTTCAGTCAACCACCAATCAGAGCCACAGAGGCTTCAGACAGCTTTGTGGAAGAGGTCTATTCTTCTGAAAAGCCCCAATGAAAACTCAGCGTCTGGGTCGTGGGGTTCATTCATTTTACAATCAATTTAGTCCCAACAATCACCAATAATTCACAGCTGGTGACCCGTAAGCATCCCTTTTTCTGTGGTATTAGCTAAAGTACAATACTGGCGGCATCAGTGTCAACTTTACTACCAGTGACGTGGGTCCATGCATCACCAGGCTGGAGTGGACAATAGTTGAGAGTAATGTGAACTTAGGGGTTAAATGAGGAGATGTACTGATGTCCTACTAAACTGGTTCTTGTACTGATACAAGAAAATGTTAATGGTGAGTACTTGAATTTATCAAATCATAGTGGCAAAAATGGTAACAGGGTATCTTTTCCAACAAGACCCTCTTAGCCTATGGTTTTAGATTACTTTGAATAATGTTTATTATATGCAGTGTCATTTGAGTAAATTAACAATGGCAGATAGCTAAAACCTAGTCACAATCATATTTTGTGACTTCAAAAGTACAGCAAGCTAGTCATCTACGTACATTGATAGGATGTGTCAGCTGGATATAAATAGCCAAAATGTTCCTTTTATGATTTCACTACAGTAAAACAAAATACCAGAAACATCCAACACAAATGTTGCGAAGAAACCATGTCAAGTATCGTTTCTGAAAATAGATCTGATGCAGCATCTCTAAAATAACGACAGACTATTTCTGGCCTAACTGGGTTAACTTGTGCTATAGGAAATTTCACCTATTTGTTCATCTGCCAATTATTATAGTGTTGTACATTTAGTCACATACTTCATTCGTCGTTGAAAAAGTCACACACAAGAGTGCAATTACGGCTAAATGAGGTGTTTAACTTCTTTAACCTGGCCTTTAAACAGACACACATGCAGTACAATATAGACTTACATGGAGGAGTCCAGAATCAACTCGTCCACTATCAGCTAGGATCCCAAGGTGGCTCAGCGTTGAAGTCGAACGGCTCCCTGTATAGAGCTGCCCCTAGGTCCTCAGGATAATTAGTGTATACCTGCGGTGAAAGAAAAACCCAAAAACCCACACAGTTTAACAATGCTAGACAATTATTCAAGCATATTTATGGATCATCAACTGGTACAACAGTGAGATCCAACAGCACAAGGGTAGTTAAGAAACTCCACTTACTGACAGTCAGTTTTTTTGCTATGGATTAAGTGTGAGATCACGTGGACAGAAATGTTAACCTTTTTTAATGACTGGCACAATTTTATTTTATTTCATTTTATTTATTTATTGCAAATTTGTTTTCTGGAAATACAGACAGTCATGGTATGCATTTTCTGTAATCAGAATAGAAAAATGCATGTTTTTGCTGGATATGTTACTATATTGCTTGAAAAGGCCAATCGCATAATAAGGGCAGATCTTGTTATGAACGTGTAATCACATTCTGGGCCCTGGATAGCAACGTCACGGATGACCTGTCTCGATGCATAAAGAAAACAATCAATATAGCCAACACAAGGTTACTCATTTTTAGATTCGCACTTGATTTTAATAAAAAGAAAGAAAATTCAAACATTTGTCAACAACGCCGATGCTGAATGATGCTAACCAGCAACACGGCTAAAGAGTAACGTAGCGGTACTTACATCTGCAGTAAACCCAAAAGATGGGATCGAACGCTTTTTCTTTTTCGGCGGAATTTTTAAAGAGTTGTGGGGAGACCAAAAGAGAAAACAGCAGCTGCCATGAACGAAAAGGACGGATGAGTTTCGATGATTTTGTCGATAGCTGCTTGTATTTGATGGAGGTGCACGGCGCGACTGACTGACCGACGCACCGACGGATAGGACAGCCGCGGTCAAGTCATCAAGGCCAACAGCATCCATATTTCCGATATGCTTTCACAATAAAACAAACAATTACGGGCACAACAAAACAAGACAGTTGAGAAAGAGTTGTGGATAGCAAGATATTACTGATGTCCTCCCAATATAAAAAAAACGTAGAAAGCTTTCTTTCATAAAAATGCATATAGCCCATAGTAGCCTAATAGCGTTCAGCAAGACATGGTTGCAATAGTGGGAGAAAAATATGATTAGGAAATAATCAAAGTAGGGGTGACTGTCTCAAATTGTTTTATTTCAAAATGTGCTTATTTCTGTTTAGTAACAACAATACAAGTTTGACATTTCATTGGGTCCAATAAATAAAAGCACATTAAATGGTACAAGTTAGGAAACCAAGTGAGAAAATAATTAGTAAAACTGTGAAAAGAGTTTTGTGAATTAGAAGAGTTAAACAATGTTAAATCAAATACACAGATTACCTTTGTTATGTCTTCATTCTGTTTCCAACTTAAGTGGACAAATAGTGTCCCATAAAGGTCTCCTTTTCCCTTGCTTAGCTGTCACCTGGTGCAAATCATGGGTTCCAATTTGGTTCAGAATAAAAGTACATTAATGTATCTTTAAGACCAAGCTGAAAGTGACTGTGGCTGTCTGATGTCTGTGTTATTGTGACTTTTGGAGATTTTGTGCTTGCCCCTATAAAATAGCAGGGCTCAGGCAGTTTTTTCTTTTCTTTTCCCAAGTCGATAAATTTGCATGTCTCCCTCCTCAATGTTGTAAGAGGAGGAGGTCTCCAAGTGGAAGCTCAGCTGTAGTCTCAGCTAAACAGTTTTTTCTGAAGTTGCTTTTAACTGGTAATAAATTATCATTGTTCATTTGGTCTCCCTTTGACGTTTCCTTTTAGTCTATTCCAGCAACTTTAAGCTGGCGGGTACACTGAACCATGACCACAGATTTCAATCTTTCACTCTCACATTTATTCACAAGTGCAAACGTGCACGTGTGTATAAATAAATACAATATTCATGCATGGATTATTACATACACACATGGAGGTACAGTTGATGCAGTAGGCCTATATCCAGTGAGCGGCAGTTCTCTGGGCAAACATGTGATGCTGATGCCGGAGGTTAGAGACTACTTTGAGGAAGTTAATAAAAAGTTATAAGCCCGGTTAACCATTTGTTACATTAAGGTATTTCACTAGATGACAAAACATTTAGGCAGGTGGGCTACAGCAGCAGAAGACCAGGCCTTGCGCTACAATATAAATAGAGTAATGTTGCTTTAAATTGTTTAATAACTCCCAAATTCTTTTTTATTGTTGTGTCTGAAAGCTTTAAGTACACCTTGGGGAAGGGGCCACAATAACAGCGTTTGTTTCTCTAAAACTATTTATTATAACCTATTGTAGCAACCGGCGCTCGATCTGCAACACAAACGCTGTTCCGTGTTTTGTGCCTGCTTTCACCGCCACCAGACTATGTATATGTACTGTGTCTAATCACAACATCTAAAGTGGCTTCCAATAACACAGCACAATGTTGGACTTCCATTGTTTAGACTATAATGGCCACCACAGCTACTGGGTATGTGAGACCACGACATGTGTACCACCCACAGTCAGTGCAAATACTCCAGTGGCTGCATTGTGCACCAGGAATTCATATTTGCAAACATTTTAAACAGATTACATCAGTGCCTGCACTTAGAAAGACTTTGTATGAAACAAACAAAAAAAAAAAAAAGATTAAGCCTAGACTTCATTATGCAAATAATTTGCAGTACAATGGTTGTAAAATATAAGCTTATGGAAATAAGAAAATTAAAAAAATTATCAAAGTCATCAAATTCCAGTATCAACAAATAAGATGTCATGACTAACGTGTACTTTTATAGTATTTGTTTTTATAATATTTGCCTTTACATTTTCCCAACATTGAGTTTTGTAAATAAATTCATAAAAATATCTATGTGCAGTAGCATAACTGTCTATGCCCAAGCTGCCAGTCAACTATGTGTGCAGATTTTTAAAAAGGGCCTTTTGAATCTGAACAAACACAGTTGTACGTAAGTTGTTAAGTCACTCAGCTTTTTTCTTCTCTTTTTTTCTTGAGAGTCTAGCCAAGAATGTTGCTAAGAAACTCCATACAAACAGCCTTTACAAGATAAAAAAAGTCAAGCAGAACAAGTACCAACTCAAGCAAGCATTATGTAAGAAAGGTTACGTTATATTTTTATTTGTGAATATTCTCTATTTTTAAATCTTGACAAAATGATGATTTAAAAAGTTGCTATCACTAAACCCCAAAACAGGGGTGTCCAAGCTATGGCCCAAGGTCCAAATGCAGCCCACAGAGCAATTTTTTGAGGCTCTCAGGCTTACCTCTTTATTAGTCCAATTGTCTTTTATGTCTGTGATTTAAAAATTCGAATTATTCATTCAAGTATTCATTGTCGTAAATATTTTTCTACTTTTCTATATGGATATCATAGGGACACGTGGCCAACAGATTAAACCAAAGGGGACTTTTGGTGAAATCAGTCAACTCAGAGAGTAGACCTCCATGGGATTAATTTTTGACAATGTGGCCTTGGGGAAAAAAGTTTGCTCTAAAATCCTAACTTGCAGTGACAAACCATGACAGTTAAACAATAACCTAATCTTAAAAATGTTGAACACCTGACCGTCTTTTCCTGTTTGCTGTCACTTGGTTATAAATCACAAATTAATGGAAGCCTTTGACTGAATTAAATCTCCATTAGGCTGCCCTGCTGGTTCATCTGGAAGAAGGCATAACTGGCCGAGCCCTGTCTTCTCCTCATTCTCCACCTGTCTGGTTCCTGGCTAATATCTAATCTTGTCGAGGATACAAAAAAGGACAGTAAAAAATATCTTGAGAGCATGTTGTCATGCAGTCCTGTCATACAGACTCTTGAGTATGAAACACTGTGTTATGATAATACTCAACAAATTACTTTCATCCAGCAAGTATAGAAAAAGACACTTATTGAAGCACATTTATGATTTAACATTCATCTGCTCTTAAGTGTGATTTGTTTAAGGCTAGAGAAGGTAACTTTATTTTTTATTGTAGATTTTTAAATGTAATTATTTAGAGCATTTATGGCAGATTTACTGTTAAAATATCTTTTTGAACAATGGCTCCTGCTCGTGCCACTGGACCTTCAGCTGAGAGCTGCAGACTGATTACAGTGTATCTGTGTGTCTCGATAACATCCACAGACACAGACTGGCCTGAGCCCAGCTTTGGGCAAACTCACCCTGCTGCTGTTTGATGTCAAGGGTTGGCTCCAGGCGGACCAACCATTGTGTCCCAAACAATGCACCCCAGACCCAGCAGACCCACTGAACTATAAACATGTCCCTTTGGGGCGTTTTCCTCAAATTCTGAGCAGGAGACACCCAAAGTCAGGAAACCTGACCCGACTTTTCTAAATATAGTTACTCTTAAGCCTCCTGCTGCTGACTTTGCATCAACATTACCCTTGTTTCAGGAGACAATTATGCAGCTCAGCTGCAATGGAATGTGGAGAGCAATGCCGGTGCCGATGGTTAAGCAAAAATGTCCCGGTACCTGAATGACTAAATAACTAAATTAAAAATCCTAATTTATCTTATGTAACCCCTTTGGGGCATTGACTGATTTGTTCTTTTAACAGATATATCATGCCTTGATCAAGTGACCCACTATTGATATTTCTCTGTTCGCCAGTAGTGGTCGCCGTTGTCACCTCAGTAGCCCACTGCAGAGGCCTTCCGGTTCCTCTTTGCAGCAGCGGATCAGCTGACTCTGATGCTGCTGTCAGGAGACCACGGACTGCACTCACTGCACTCAACTGTCACTATGATCATTTTTTAATTATATAATCTATACATAGAGCCTTGCTTTTACAGAACGTTTTCTTATAACCGGGTAAGTGAAAATAATATGTATGTCAACAAACAACAGTACTATTGAGAAGGAAGCAGTGTGGCTAAAGCTGGCTAATCCATGCTAGGTTTTGGTTGACCTTACCCATCATTTTTGTCACTCTTGATGTTATGTTTTAGAATACATTCAGGTGATTGCATTGCATACTTATCTTCTTCTTAGCATCTTTTCAACAATGGTTCTAGCAGTAAACAAGGTCTGATTACCCCTTCACAGCATCACAGCTATCAGAGCAGTGTGCTAAAGGAATTGATGAATAGTTATTGTATTTTTAGTTTTTAGTCTGTAACCAAAATATCCAGTCATTAGTTAGTGAAGTGATTAACGCTTGTGTTTCAGTCTTCGTAAGCTGAACCAGTGCTACAATCATGGCAGAGTTTTGGTTAATCTCTGCACCTGGAGAGAAGACCTGTCAGCAAACATGGGACAAGATGATGGCAGCCACTACACGGCCCAACAGCCTTTCTACAAACCACAAGTTCAGCATCCCAGACCTCAAGGTTAGACCGTATAAATGTTAATGCAAAGATTGCAAAAACTGATCATGAATGTAGTTTCTACCTTCAGGTTATGTTATTGTGTTCTGTAATGCCCACCAACTAAGTATTTATTGTTGCACTAGAATAATTGTGCAATCTCACCTCATGCATCCACTATTAAGCAAAATGTAACTGAATGCGTTGAAACAGGCTCTTGTCAAATATTTGGCTTACAAGCTTGAACTTTTGCTAACCTAAAACTCTTCAACAAAATGTAGTTGTGCAGACTCACTCTTTGCATCTTCCGTCAGATGTGCCACTAAAGTTGATTAAAAGTAAAAGAAATTTAGGATATCTAAACGTATACAACAACACTATATTATTAAATGTACTCACCTTATTTATCCACTGTCAAGAATAAGCTGACGTTTTGCCTGGAAATCTGGTTTTCCTCACATCTACTGCCTGCATGTTGAAGTATTGCTGTGCTGAGGTCTTCATCCAAAGCGGTCTCACTGATCCTGTTCGCGTCCTCTCAGCGCTGGTGGCCAAGCGACCCGGCTGACCTTGGCACTAGCCACACTCTAGGAACAGTTATTGATGCATGAGTGAGTCTGGACAAAGAGGCGCCATCCTAAGCACGTTGGGCCCCTAGTACTGAAGTCAGTGTAGACTGAGAGAGCCCCAGATGTTTAAACACAACCCGACGACCCCTTTGAAAAAACACAGAAGTAATGTCATTATCTGCTGACGTTTGACTTTTGTCATTTTTGTCCTAAACCAGGTGGGGACCCTAGACGTTCTGGTGGGGCTCTCAGATGAGCTGGCAAAGTTGGACTCCTTTGTTGAAGGGTATACTGTCTTCTCTCTGCTCTGGCTTAAATTACTTACTTTGCTTATTTTGATCAAAGCCCTTTTCAAAATTTTCACACAGAGAGCAATAGTTTTATCTAAAAATGACAAAAAGATTAACATTTTTGTGTGGATACGGATGGCATATGTTTAGATGCATGTATTCAGACCAGAGGTTACGTTAACCGAGAATTCTCCGTCATTGACGGATTATTTTTAGCTTTGACGGAAAATTCTGAAGGCTGTCCGTCATTTTGACGGATTCAAAATAAGACAGTGAACTTGCATTGTAAATCTCCTGTAGTCACTGCTTTCTCGCTGCTAATAACTTTCTCCACAACCTCTAAACTAAAGGAATAATAGTGCTGTGCGTTTCCTCTTTCACATCCCAACCCCGCTTCAGCGGAGCCGTTCTCATGTTGTGCGCGCTCCCGTCCCTCTCTCTCCGGGTGTGCTTGTGTGTCAGCACAGCTCCGCTCGTCTCTCTGTGCGCTCCGCTATCACAGCTATGTCGGTTTCAGAAGGATCACAGGGGCAGAATTCAGTGCCATGCATAGCACCACAGAGCTAAATGAAACGCTCTCACTAACTAAACTGTAGAGGTAAGCTGTGGAGTTTGTCCCGTTGAGGAGCGGTGCTGGATAGCGGAGCAAGGCGCTTGTGTTTCCGTGTTGTA
>JAVQKG010204084.1:0-12697 GCA_036025885.1 Hypseleotris bucephala
CAAGTTTGTCCATTAGTTTGATGTAATGTGATATGACCTCACAAGTAGGTAATTAGATCTACCTAACAAAGTGGCCAGCCAGTGAGTGTACAGAGTGTATGCATAGTCTCCTTGTGTAGTCTAGCAGATTATCTCAAGGATTAGTGACAGTGATGATTATAGTTCTTTACTAGTAAGAGGCAGATAAAACACACACATGGCCTTGCACTTTGGCTAAACACCCTTCTGTCTCTTTGACGTTATGGCCTATACCTAATAGACTTAGATTCACAACTATCTGTGTTCACTAATTGGTTTGTTTTGCTTGCTGTTATACTCACAGTGCAAAACAGTAATGAATCACTATACCAAAATGGCATCTGACCTCATGCAAGAAGCTCCTTATTTATCACTAACAGCTATTTTTGAACTTGTTTGCAAAGCCCAGGCTGGTGCCACCTTTGTGCATGTCAGTTATGAGTTTGCATAGGGTGTATCTATGCTGGTCAGTCTGCTGGTTAGTCAGCCACTATACGTGTGTTCATGTATTGGTCAGTCAGTGAAGGTAGGATTAGCTTGGTACCATGACATAACCAGGCTAAGAGGATTGTTAGCCCGCCAAACTGCTCCTTCTCCTCCATTTCTTCTTCACCTCACTCACTCCTTCACACTTCTTCTACAAGTTGCTTTAGTTTGATCTTTATCGCTTCTTTGGACTAAACAAAAAAATATAGATTTGAGGGCACAACAACAGGGGTGAGTATAAAATTTCAACTTGCTGATTTTTTCTTTTGATTCTTCCTGATTTCCATACTTAATTGATCTAAAACATAATTGTGGGTCCTGTTGTGGCAAAACTTATACTATTTGCTGATGCTCTCAAAATGTTTTCAACTTTCTAGGTCAAAAGTGTTAAACATCTTTAGGGTGGGACAGTCCGCCATGTGTTTTAGTGCCAGTGCTAGTAGGTCTATGTGATTTCTGGCTTTCGAAAACAACTCTATTCTCAGTCAGGGTGTGCCTTCATCTTCTCATCTGTGTTATGTTTTGAGTTTGTTATTTGGTTTGAGGATGTGTCAGCCTACCCCCATAATGTAAATGTACTGGGTGGGGTGCTAACATATCAAATCATAACCAATTACCCAAAACCTATGGTCCACCAAAGTCCAAGTTTGGCCTTTTGCTTTTTCTTGATTAATTATCTTGTTGTACATTAGCAGGCTGGGTTAATATACTTCATTTTTTACAATGAACTATGTAAAATGCAGAAGTTGAAGTAATTAATTAAATTCTGGTACATTATCATACTCTTTTTTCAATAGAATGCCAAGTGGGTACAAACAATTAGCCTACTTCTAACAGTGTAATTGCCTTTTCATTAGCAGCTTTGTGGTTTAGCTAATTACAGAATGTTAGCGAGTGAGCTAAATGATATGCATTTCCCTTACTAGCATGCTTTATTCCCTGTATTATTGTGTGGATTCTTTTTATATGTCAAATGTTTTTGCTAACAGACAATTTGGGCTACCACTGCTAAGTGGGGTACAAATGTTTTGAATAAGGTCAGTGGTCATGGCCGTTGCTAATGGTTTGTGTCCTTGCCCTTTACAAAAAACTGTACTTTTGTGTGTGTAGTGTTGGCTAGTTTGTGAAATCCCCTAATCTAATTTTAAAACATTTGTCTATGCTACACTTGTGTTTTGATAGCATATGCAATTTAGCAAGCTTTTTCCAGTATGGTGTTTATACCTTCATCTAAACACCATTCCATTTCTAAGAAGCACCTCTCGCCCCCTGAACGACCGTAGGGACTGTCACAGCGGAGTTAGTGCTCCCTTCATGCACAGATAAATCAGGGTGTTGATCTCTGTGTGTAACCCTACTCCATCCAGCTGTGACTGTGAAGCTCAGGGATATATTAAGATGTCAGGTGTGTGTCTGTGGCATTTTGACAAAGCACAAGTGCCCAGGGTTTTGTTAATGCAGATTAAGGTTCTCTATGACATTAGTAATGGTATTGGTAATAGGATATGGCTTTTGTTGATTGAAGATATCTACCACTATTTTTTAATTTGTTTATCTGGAAGAGTAGATCTATTAACGTCAAATCCATGCTTTAAAATGCTAGGCTTTAAAGCTTTAAAACAAACCTACAAAAAAGACACTAGATTACAAGAAAGTTTAGAGTTAACTGTAGCCAGTGGTAAGTCAATTATTTGATAGCACTGTAGCACAATGAATGCACAAGAATAACTCCGTGCCTGGTTGATTACTTTCATTTGTTTCAAGTCATCAAATAGGGCTGGAAATACATGTCACACAATACCGATAATGTCACAAAATGACGATACTGTGATAATATACATATATTGCACAAACACATGATAATCAACAGTATATTACTGTTTTTAAAGGAATGAATCCATTTTTTTAACAATATTTCAATTGATGTATTTTCTTTGATACCCCATCATCCAATAATTTCTTGAGTTGTATGTGGATGTGCAGAAGCCATACTGTTCCATAGTATGTTCTGACAGCGCTAAATCCAGCCTTTCTTTTTCAGTAGGTGTTAACTTGCTTTACCCAAGGACATTGTTAAAGGACGTATAATGACAGAGCAGTCATCTGCGGCGGAGTTCAGAGAAGTGACCTCAGCTAGAGGGATCTGCGTAACTATCGGGACATCCTGCTGTGTGTCTCAATCGCTCTGATAACAAAGCCTTCCTCTTGGGCCCATTCTAGTTTTCAAGAATGTCTCTGGGCTGTTATTGTAGATTAGCAGGAATATTTTTACTGGGGGCGTACAGCAGATGGGAGGGGATGGGATTTGTTACTGCCATGATCAGAATGTGTGTGTATGAAACATTTGTGTGCATAGCTCGTATAGGGCACACACACACACACTGTTGAGAAATATAATACTTTGCACACTGGGAAGGTTAAATATCATCATGTGTTTTAGATTATAGCTGTGATCTGAACATATGTGGAACTGAGTGGCAGCGGCAACATGAGACGCTCGTGCTGAAAACTCAAGGCGATTTCTCACAATGATCGATTTAGAGGCATTAGCTTGTTCATGCCTTCAAGTGACTGAGCTTTGCATTTCATATTACTGCACTAATCCCATTGAAGTAAATGGTTTTAGGCTAAATGTATTTGGTTCTTGGTAAACACACACAGAATGGACAGTGTATGGCTGCGGTCCCAGTTAGACACAGAGAGGACAGTGTGAAGAGCCTGTTTATTCCTGACAGAAGTCTGTTAGCAGCTCGGCCCAGTAGCTTGCTTTTAATAACTATTACTGTGGCCACGAGAACCATTAGATTAAAAATAACAATTACAATTTAAAAGTTGCTGTGATAGCTTGCTACAGTAACTCTTTCGAACCATGTGAATTTTCTGTGTTGTGGCTATAAACAAATACTGTAGATAACTTATTTGCTCTACTAATAGTAAAGTTTCCAGACCTGGGATGTTGCACTTAAGTGATACTTTATCAACATGACAACATTCCACTTAAAATAACTAAGATGTATCATACATCAAAATAGTGCACACCATAACTTACCAACCTACTAAACAGAACTTTATGCACTTGCAAGTTTTTGTGGTTTCAATAAGACATCTTGTCCTATATATTTATCACCTTACAGAACTCTAATTTCCACCAAACTCTTATGTTGAGTGATACCCATTTCACTTTATCTGTGTTTTGCCTTTCAGAAGCCTTGACCTAGAACAGTAGCTGACTCGCCCAGATCCAGCCTGCTTTCATGACACGATATATACAGCATTGAGTGAGACAGATGTGTGTCTGTTTCACAGGCTCAAAGTCATGTTAGCATGCTTCACTGGTTGCAGTTAAAACAAAAAGGCCATTTTCTGACGTAGTAAAAGTCTTCCTCCATTTACTCTTTCACAAATGCATCCTATAAGTTAATAGTGGGAACGTGCTCTACCGGATCCATGCCCCCCGATGTAGCAGCCGTTAATCTGCCTGCATCATCAGTGCGTCATCATCTTCCTCATAACACGCATCTGGAGGCGGAGAGGGAGAGAGGGGCTGATTGAGAAGGTCCGTCGTGCTTTGGTGCAGTGATTTCCCTTCTGAGAAAGTGTGGGGCGGAGGAGGGGGGTACCACAGCTGATGTCGCTGCAGCAAAAAGCCAGCTGCAGAGGCATGACAAGAGATAAAAAATACATGTTCAAAACAGGATAGATAGATAGATATTCATAAAGTGTCACAATTGATTGGCAATAGTTCAAAACATATAAAAAGGCACATTCAAATGTATTGTAAGAGTTCATTTTTTGAGATAGGCACAAAATATGGACCCACAATTACTTATTACAGTTTTTCAGATACTTCCTAATAGTTTGATAAGTCATAATTATTACCAACATAATTATTATCAACTATAGTTGCTTAGGCAATTAACACATGGATGCTCTCAAATGTTCTGGACTGCAGAGCAATGTAAGCCATTAATTAAAGATTTTAAGCTGAAGATAAAAATAATGGCAATGTTTGTGGACATTATAAGTCTAAATCTTAAATGAATACTAATCAAAAATACGATTACTCAGCATAGATTACAAAAATATTGAGGGTGGCATCTTTTGAATGTTGCTGGCCATGTCCTCTCTCTGCCCCCTATTTATTGTGGTGTTTATTTCTATTTCTGCTTTTGTACAGTCACAGTTTTGTCACAGTTTGCTTCCTGCTGCTGTAATTGGACGCAGTGCTCCATAATGGGCTCTCCACTCTGTTCACACGTCATTTGAAAGCACCACCAATAACAGCGACTTTGTACTGGAGAGAGAGTACCACAGCGGCGATGTAAGCGAGGGCTGAAAAAGGACGAGAAAGCAGAGGGGAGAGAGAGAGTGCGTGTTGTGGGGGGGGCGGTGGGAGGTGTCGTAAATCACAGACCACCAGATAGACAGCAGGGAAAGTTGTGATAAGGATCGCTCCCGTTTTCCCCCACTTCTAAGTCGCTCCATTTCCAGACTGCTTTTTTTTCCTTCTCCTATCTGAAACCATTAGTGCTGGCTGTTTGAGTAGAAAGCTGTAGAAAAAGGATGGAGTGGAATGAGGTAGATCTGGTGCAGGAATTTACTGTTGAAGGACAATGCAGCAAAATTAAAGTGCGCTCTTGCAGGATCACATGGGACAGCCTGCAGGTAAATATGTACAGCATGGCGGGGAGCTAATATAGAAACTGCATGATAACATTAGCTGTAAGGGTATGGAGCAGGGGGTAATAATCAGCATGAGCAGCCAAGTGTGTGACAGTGTGGAAGTGGCAAGTGAATTGTTAACTTTTCTGTTAAGACAGCACTTAGACCTGTTCAGAAATGGTATCGCGTTCATTGCAGTATAGTCTTAATTACCTTGTCACATTACATACAGGGCATGTTATTAATTCAAAGTGGAAGCACTGTCATTGATCTGTTTGTTGGTTTGTCATAATTAGCACTTTAACTGTAGATAAAGGATGAACTGTCAAATCTTTAGTGGAGATCAGGAACACTATCAGGATTCTGGACTAGCAGGTTGTTTAATATGATCTATATGTATTGTTAAAGTCTTACATTTAAACATTTTTATGTATCACCTCTTGGTTTCACATTCACACATTCAAATATAACTGCACAGTTTTACTGAGGATTTAGTGTGTCCTCCCTGTTAATGGGATCTCTTAATTCTCCACAATTACCATTCAAAAACATACATCCATAGACAAACTGGTTAATTCTTAATTGCCCTGTCCTGTAAATGAATGTCAGAATGAGTGAATGTATGGTATGTCAGGGTAGGTGTCTAACTGGTAATTCCTCTGGCCCAAAGTAGCTGGCATAGGTTCCAGCCACCCACAAGCCCAACAGGAACAAGTTGAAGGTAATGAATAAATGTTCTATTAGGCTGATATAGAATACATATAGTGCAGATGCAGCCCTATGTTATGACATGAACAGGTCTTTACTGTTTACAAAACTTCCATGTGACACAGTGATGACCCAGACACAGCTGTGCTTTCTTGGAGGCCTGGACCATTAGTGCATTAGGAAGAATCAGTTGTATCTCCAGCCTCTCTGCTCCACATCAAAGTGAGGATCTGCTCTAGCTCACAGGTCAGCAGTTAGCTAATGACATGTGGCACCAGTGACTGGAAAACCACTGTAATGTGCATAATGGCATCAGGAGAAATATGATTTAGTGACTTTGAATAGTGTGTGTATGCATAATCTTCTGGCAAATTTCAATAACTCAGCCTGACAAAATAATGCTGTCTATAGCACAGTTTAGCTGGAATGTCATTAATCATAGATTTACTGTAGATGTTTAGCATGTTGCTAATGCTAGAGCCTGGTCCTCAAGGCTAAATGGATGGTGGGTTTAATTTATTTCTCTGGATTCATATCATAAGGATTGCCAAAACCCTTGGGCTCTGTTCTGGGTAATAGAGTTTTTGATCCACTTCTTCCTGAGGCATGGCAGCAGAGGGTCTGTGGAGATATGTGGGGACTTTTAGTGGACATTTAAAAAGTCTCTGAGGCTATAGCTGTTCAGTAAAAAGACAGTTTTCTTCAGTGGTAGTAACTCATTTCAAGTTTAACCTCTCTCAAATTTAGAAAGCTTATAGTTTTAACTTTTTATGACTTTTACACACTATTGAACCAGCTGGTGTTCCCCATGGTTACACATTTGGACCATTGGATTTTTTGCAACCTCATATTAATAGCAAATTTACTATTTAGTATATTTGCCCCAAAATGTCAACTTGTCTTAACACTTGTGGGTGTTATTAACAACACCTTAAATAACGTGTGTCACTTGAGCACTATATGCAGAAGCCACAAAAGTTAGTTTAATGATGACCCATTGTGAGGACTTAAGCTCACTCCTTAAGGCAGCACCATTATATATTATACCTACATTTTTATGTACAATCTGTAAGTTTTTTCAAAAAATGCAAAACTCATGTATTGAGTGTCTACACAAAAGCAGGATGTGCCCAACACACCCCTCCTCTCCTCTGACATATTTCCGCCATAATCCTTGTAAATCACAGAAACGTATGCCCTGAGAAACATCCAGCAGCACGTCTAAGTTACACTTTGCTTCCTGTGTGTCCTTGCTTTAATAGATCACAGTAGAATATATTGGAAAACTGATCAGTGGAGTTTGATTTTTTTGCCGACGTTGACAGCTAGGGCCAGATGGAGTCCAGGCCATTTCTCTCAATCAAATATATACTATCATTCTGCCCATGTGCCAAGGCCACCAGCTGCTGACTTAATAACATTATCGCAGTGCACCCAGGATGCTCTTTGACCCAGTGCTTGGAGATGTGCAGGTGTGGCCTGGTTTTAAACATACAGTAGGATACAGTAGACCTAGAACATTTGACCAAAAAATCATATGAATAGATCTTTCAAATTAATGATGTTTATTGTGTGCATTTTCTTTGTCTTTTTGTGTAAATGGCAGCACATGTACTCAGGTTTGAGTCAAATAATCCCAAAGATGGTTAGACCAAAACAAACACATATTTGACATATTAAGATATGTCAAGATTTCTATTTTATCATGATTTTAGTTTACTTTAATTTTGTCTTGCGATGAGTGTATTCATAATAATACTTAATATTAATAAAAAAGTAGTAAGTATTACTGTTGGTTTACTGGTGTTGTTACAGGAAAATTCACGGTGAAGATCAGAGCATAAATGAATACACTGTAGAACTATTCAGTAATTTTTCCAGATCAGCAGATAGCCTTTAAACATGAAGTGAATCAAAACATCAAATCATGATTCCATCTTTTATCGCCATTTTGCATAATGCACTGTGCCAACTTAGTAAATCCACTGACTTTGTGTAATAAATTGAATTTGTCATTGCAGCCACTCAAGGGAACAAAAGACACTAATGAGACACAGATTGTATTAATATGCGCCAGCGCTGTTAGCAAAGTAAAGATATATTTTCTTTTCCCGTAGGTTCCCCGTGTGGAGCTGACCCTCTCGGAGCTCCAGGAAATGGCCACACGACAACAGCAACAAATTGAGGCTCAGCAGCAGATGTTGGTCGCCAAGGTAACTCTCCAGTTTAATGTGTGTCAGATGGATTGGCTGTCATTAAGAGTAAGGTTATCCGCATCGGAGAGCATCGGAAAAAGTCCTGGCTCCCAGGAATGTGCGTGTGGGGGTCATTGGTGGTCTCCATAGAAACAGGACATGTGATCAGGTCAGAGGTGAAGAGCTGACAGGAAGCACCCATCCGATAGACCACCGCTCTCAACTCACAGTTAAGGAAGTGACCTCTGATTGACAGGAAATGAAGTCATTAAGGCAGCTGCTGGGAACACGTAACTCTCCCAGCACACATCCTCAGAAAATAAAACTGTATTCTAGTGTAGTCACAAAAAGTTAGGGATATTGGAATTGGAATTAATAAAAAAAAAAAAAATCAAATTCGACTTGAGTCATAATTTTGCTAAGTTGTGTTACTTTTACTAGTTAAATTGATTTTAAATATTAGTACTTGATTACTGCTTTCTACTTTCAGACTAGTTCTTCCTCCTTGGCACTTTTACTTTTACTGTTCTAGTATTCTCATAAAAAATAATAAATTAGGCAGACAACACTTCTACCAAACTTATCGGCTACTACTCAGCACTTCTAAAAGCCAATATCTCTAAGTTATAATTATGAAGTGTTCCCTTCCAGTAAGTGAGGAAGTACATCCCACTCAGAGTTTCCAGCTGCCATGACGGTGCACTTTTCACCCACTTACTATGAACGCAGCATATCCGGATTAAATACATCCATCTACTATTATTGCTACCGCACTTCTACACCTACAAAGTCCATCTACATCAGAGTAAAACAAGCTAGTGTTACGTAACGTGTTATTAGCATTTGTGTGTTTGCAGTGAGTGATGGGGCACTGCTTGCCAACATTCCCCCAGCCCCGGTCCAGTGCGTGTGTGGTATAGTGGCAGGTCAGCTCTACTACGTGCCAGCATGAGGGAGGTGTAAACTGCAGGAGTCAGCATCACACATAGCTTTCCCCTGTTTCCCTGCTCTTGTTGCTTTATAATGTGTGGCTGGATGGATTAATAGTTTTGAATGGACGCTTTTCAAAACAACATTGCCTGGTAAAACATTGATTTCTGCAAAAAAATGGACTGTCATTGTCTGTTGTTGATGTTATTTTTTCACACTTATTCAGTTTTTGAAAAACTGAAAACTGTTTTTCTGTCTTGCAAACAATTTCTTGCAAAACAATTTAAAATAAATTAAATATACAGTCACTTGAAAGATGTTGTATTTTAGTTTAGCAGGAAAAAGTGACATACTGTATATCATAAAAAGTGGAAATTTTATTATAGAACCCAGCAAACCTGTTTCATATCATTCGAAGAAAATAATATATTTGTTACGAAATGGTACATCACAAGTGCAGTGATTAGTAGTATCTTTAATACTCCTATATATCTCTTTCTATTTCTGCAGTCTTTCTTCATATTACTTTTGACAGCGTATTCAGTTATCAGAGCTAAGAAAGTTTTGGATGGCAAGATGATGGATATAAACCTGGTGGAACACAATAAAGTTGCATATTCACCTGAAAGAGTTTGACAACAAAATGGCAGGCTGAGATTTATGACACAAAACAATCTCCCTTCTGCCTTTCACTTTATACCTCCTACTTCTACCTGCCATGCATCAGAGAAAAACACGTTTGTACCAAAGCCATGCTGTGTTGCTTTAGATACGTGTATGATGTTCTATAGAACAATACATCATGTTTTGATTTTCTTCTTCAACCTAAGCATAGAAAAGTTGACACTGTATAAAATATACTTTAAAAGGACCTTTATGATATGTGAAAATACTTATAGTTCATAAAAAAATCTGTGTTGTTGCTCATGACTTTTATGTGATGTTTTATTTATAGGAGCAGAGGCTGAGGTATCTGCAGCAGGGAGGCAGAGCCAGCCAGACACAGTCTCAGGTGGGATCCAGATGTCTTCTTTTCTGTATAAAAACATACTATATATGACAGTAAGAGACATATACAGACCTATATACATACATATGAATGTTTATTCTATTTTTTTAACCTTAGTCTGAAGCAGAGAAGCTGCAGCGGCTGAAGGAGCGCGTGGAGTCACAAGAGGCAAAGCTGAAGAAAATTCGAGCCATGAGAGGACAAGTGGACTACAGTAAACTGATCAATGGCAACCTCTGTAAGTCTTAATGCACTGCAGTACTGTTAAATAAAGCTATTAGCAATGTAATTTAAATGTAGCAATGAGTTACAGGGGTCCTAGTATTCCAACTTTACTTTCCTGAGCTTTGTACCATGTTATAGTGTTTTTCTTCTGTATTTTGCATAATTTATGTTTCAATAATGCTAAATGCTGAGGCACTATTCATCTCAGGAGCTGAGTGCTTTTTATGGATACTGCTACTACTTTCCACTTTACATTAGTTATGTAGGTGTGGTGTGAAGGGAGAAAGAGGGCCTTAATGTGGGATGCACCTATTAAATTATGAATTAATTTTGTCTTTTGAATTTTTTAAACACTGTTAATGTTAACATAGAGGTAAACAACATTCATACTAAAAGCACGATACGGGGCATTTAAACTGCAATACTCCATGGATCCTAATGCAAACACTCACATTATGGAAACATCTGTTTCACTAGATATGCCAGAAATTTGGTTTAATGGGTTGCATGTATTAAATATGATGAAGTACGTCAGTTTTAATAAATTGAGTTTCCCATATTGCTGTCTATTTTTCCTTCTTCCACAGCTGCAGAGATTGAGCATGTTAGCAGTCTGTTTCAAGAAAAGCAAGCCGAACTTCAGTCTGCTGTTATCCGAGTCGACCAGGTAACAATACAAAAGATGAATATAAGAAAGGACATCAATATTAAGTTGATATTATACATTTATGCTATTCTATTTTAGTTGACTCAGCAGTTAGACGATTTGAGGAGAGGTCGACTTCAGCTGCATTCATTAGGCCCACAGCAGGGAGCACCCACGGGACACCAGGGACCACACATCACTGGACAGAAGGGGTCACCTCTGTCCGGGCCTGCGGCTATTGAACTGAGGAAACTCTACCAGGAATTACAGGTAGATTCACTCTCGGATTATGTGCTATTTCAGTGGCTTTCAAACTTTACACATCAAGTTCTGTACATCCTCAGAAAATATTCTAGGACTAGAACTATAACCTAGGACTAACCCACATCTAACCAAGACTAGCTTGAGTCTTATAATCTAGGACCAAACTAGGTGTAAATTATGGCCAAACTAGATAAATAAAACCATGTTTAATCCAGTTCCGAACCAGTTCTAAACCAGATCCACACCAGGACTAATCCAAACCACAGTACTAAACTATGACTAAGCAAGACAAATCCTGGTCCAAGGAGAGAGAGTCCACGTATCACCAGTGGTCCCCATACCACAGTTTGAGAACCAGTGTGCTATTAGATATTTAGTTGAAAAACTTTGAAAAAAGAATTAAAAAACAAATATCAGTAACAATGAAATGAAAGTTAAACATATCCACAACACCATACATCCAGACTCACAAAATGACCATAGAAAATATCAGGCCTTGAATTTGTCCTTTAAAGTTGGATTCCCTGGTGAAAAGTTTTTCTCTGTGTCAGGCCCGTAACCGTCATAACCTTGAGCAAAACAGTAAATTGTCGCAAAACAAGGAGCTGCTGAACAAGAGAAATGCCCAAGTGACAATGATGGATCAGCGCATCGGCGATCTGCGAGAGCGACTGCACAAGAAGAAAGCAGAGGTACACCACCCTTTCTGTTATCAGGACATTTTTACATGCACGTTCTCTTGCTTACATCATTTCTGTCCTGTCCACAGTTGAGTCGTCTGAATGGAGGAGGGGGTGCGACTCCTCCAACCTTGTCCTACTCTGGAGGTAGTGTTTCGGGACGAGTGGCGGCCGTCTGTCCCTACATCCAGGTCCCATCAGAGAAGAGACAGGACACAGGGTACCCACTGCCTGCGGACCCACCTACCAAGCCTACTCCACTGAGCCATATCCGCTCTTTATCAGGTTAGTTCAATTTGTTTACAATAAAGGGCTGCACAATATAGTAATTACTTAATATAAAAAATTTCCTTCGTAGTCTTGATTGTATTGACAGTCATATTGAATTCAATCTTTAGGATGCGTCACAGTTGTCATTATTTTCTAATGTTGTGCACAGAGGTGGCAAGTAACGAAGTATTTGTACTTCGTTACTTTTACTCACTACTTTTTTCAGCAAGTATCTGTACTTTCTACTCCTTACTTTTTCAAAACGGGCTCGTTACTTTTCCCCGTCCGCGGATGATGAGATGACGCACAAAGACTTAAAAATAGAGTGGGAAAGTCAACCGCGAAGAGAGTGATCTATTACCCCTGACACAAGCTGATTAAATACTGAATAGGCCTATTTTATAGTGCAATGCTTGTTTAGCTTACAAGCCCTTAGTTTCTGTCACATCAAGTATAATCAAATTATTGATTGTTATAGGCAAACAAACTGTTTTATAATGTAGATTTCTTAAATAATAATAAATAATATTAATTATAGTAATATATTGCAGAACAAAAACTATTTTGTGTAATACTGATCTAAAAATATGTTTTACTTTTATTC
>JAVQKG010204097.1:0-16240 GCA_036025885.1 Hypseleotris bucephala
ATAAAACACACAGTTTCTTTATGGTTTAAACAGTTAAAGAGCCATGAGTTTTCCGACGGGACACAGCGAAGTAAACACATCAAACTTCCGTGCCACTGAAGTTCACAAATAGAATAAAACAATATCAAATAGGGCATTTTGTGGTTTTTCAAATGTTGTATTTTTGAACTGAGCATCAAATCAGAAAAACGAAAATTAAAACCATTATTCGTTTTTTTGTTTTCAATTTAAAAACAAAAAACGGGAAAATGAACGTCTTTTTTATGATTTTGTTTTTGTTTCTCAAACAAAAATCCATTGAACAAATCATACACGGATTTGATTTGGTACCATTTCACATTTGCTGGTGTTCCTTTGATCTCTCGTGCGTGCCCAGCTGCAGGGCTGCTGCTGCGCAGCACTTATTGACATCAAATCCTGATTATGTTAATGTTACTGAGTGATTGATTTAAACTAGTTGTGGAGCTATAACAAACAACATGGGCTTAGAAACAACCTATGCAAAAGATTTAGCAAATTTAGGCTGAGAGACTTTCTGAACTTTTTGGACTGGTTGCGTCCTCTCATCTATCTCTCTCTGGAGAAAGGCGCAGAAGCGGAATGCACAGCCTAGGTTACAACACCAGCACACAGAGACAGGAGAGATATCACAAATTATTTATGTCATTCTCAAGCTACACAATCCCATTCATTGTATTTCAATTGGCCTCATATTCAACGAGAAACGAGTCACTGAAAATAGACGTTGCCTGTTTAATGGCTTTGATAATATATGCACAACCGCGACAGGCAGTGTGGGAAACTGTATTTGTTCATAAAGCGCATCTCATTTAGCCTAAAGTTGTTTCGTAATTAATAGTACTCAAAGCATTAGTTCAGGCGTTGTTAAGTTATTAGTGTTTTCCTCTGCTCTTACTACATGCAGCAAGAGTGAGGAGAGTATCCTAATTGAATATTGAATGTTGCAAATGAACTATAACCTAATAAATATCATATGTTGTATGCATAACAATACATGAAATACAGTGGACGTGCTAAAAAAATTCTGGGGGGAAGCCCGCAGACCCCGTGCTTCATTGTCTAATAAAAATAAATAAAAAACACTTTTGGGGGTTTTGCATTTGAATGGCCTACCTATAAACGACATTTATAGGATATTTAGTTTTAGCCATTTGCCTGGAGTTGGTAATTCTTCCATATTGATGTATTCTTTATTAAGCTTTGTTGCGTCAAATGTCATTGCCCCCACCCTTTAAATCACCAGCAACCCCCTTTGCCCCCGCCAACGATAATTCTCTGGAGCCGTCACTGCATTACACTTTTGACTGCTAACACAATGGAGTTGAAATAGGTGCATATAAAACTGTAGCATTCATAAATAAATGTATGGATGTATTTGCAAAGATTAAAGGTAAAGGAAGTGAAGTTGGTAGAATTCAGAATTCCCAGGTCTCTTTGTGTTGGCAAGTCTTTATACTCAAAACAGAAAAAGAAGATTCTCTCAAATTCAACTTCAGGTTCACATTTTCAAATGTTAACTTTGAACGCAGAAACTGTTCCAACACAAAACAGTCAAGGGTTCATTCATGAAGAAGATAAAGCCCACGCTCTAGCTGCTAACACTGAATTTTGATGTGTAGCATCAAAGCTCAAGTTAGCATTATAGTGGCCCTTTAAACAGTGAATGAAACATATGGCATCAACAGTAATAGCACCACCTTGACTTTGTGCTGCTAACTGAAGCTAACAGACTGTATGCTGTTGCACTTGGTTTGAGCTCTCAGGTGTACAGGTCTTGTGTCATCCATAGACCTCACACATTCCTCTGGTTTGAAGAACACCTGCAGATTATATTTTGGGAGTGAATTGTGAAAATGAGTTGCCTTGGCGGAGGTCTGCGCTCTCCCAGTGCTTTCTAGTTCTTTTATGTATTGAGTGTGTTTTATGTTGCAAAGACATCACATGCTGCTTGTTACCGTCATCTGTATGAGATCTAATAGTCTGATGTAATTAAGCTTCCTCACTGACTCAAAGTTTAATTAGCCTGTAGGGACACTGAATTTAACTCTTCATATTGCACATTCCTTCTCTACACTTTCTCCTCTCCTAATGTAAAAAGTCTCCTCTCACAGCGTTTTAGTGATAAGGTGCACTAAAATGTGACTCAGATCTTAATGGAATGCACAGCCACTGCTTTTTAGGCTCTGCAACATTAGAACAACATGCTGTCTGCTATGTTTGAAATCCCGTATTCTCAAAAATCTTTTCTGAGATTTCAATCAAGTTAAAATGTTGTTTCCCAAATGCATACCCAAAGTTGTGTTTTGTAAATTTTTTTGTCAAATCCCTATTAGCAACAATTGCATTACTTCTTCCCCTCAAACTCTAATTGAACAAGCATAAGCCCAAATTTCCTTAGCTTTGAGAGAACAGTATAATGACTCGGGCTCCTCCCTCTTGCTTAACAAGGTATCTCTGAAGTAAAGCCTCTATATTTACTTTTTAGAACAGGCAAAGTTGTGAGATGGATGTTATAGTATCTGAAATGATGTTCATATTTGATGGAGAGCCTACATATGAGTGGACAATCACTTTCAGTGTGATTCTCTGAAGGAGTGTGTCTGTTGTTGATTTACATACCATATGGAGTCTGTCTGGACAGGTATGTTTATGTGTTTGTTTGTGTGGGCATACAGCAATGTTTCCTTCTGGAGACTAGGCCTGGGCACAGTTTTTGTTTGTTTTTTTTGGTTTTTTCTGTGAGGACACGGAGGGAGGATGCTACACTTTGTGGTACAGAAGATCAGATCTAGTTTACAGACTACAGGATGCTCTGAAGTGAAGACTACATCCTATCAGCAGCACTAAGCCTCAGTTCACTGTTTATCAGTGGGGTTATATAGAAGAAATAGAAGCGGTAGAAGGACACAATATTGATAGCAAATACACACTGCATCTTTTGTGATATTTACATATTACATATTTAATTGTTGAATATCACTGTAAAATATTAGCTTTGCATAACAATGCTTTGACAATTACTAGGCAAAGCATTCAATGTAAAAAATACAATGATGCCAGTAAGTTTATTAATATTGAATGTGGTTCCTGACAGTTACTTTAGCGGTTCTGTGTTTTAATGATAGCACCTCCAGTAGCATAACTGGTCACCTATTCTGGAATTGAACCCAAATCAGATCTACATCAGGTAGAATTTAGATCTCCCTATTTGAAAAAAGACTTCTGAATATCACACTTTTGGAACCACCCCTTGGGTATGCAAGATGTGTCACTGATTTTGATCACCAGATGATAAAGTGAAACCTGCTTCAAAACAATGATTGAAAAGTGCACAACTGTCCAATAAGAGCTGCATTGAGAGGATCTGAGTCTATTTAACTGAATGATGTTGTATTAATGTTATGTTATAGTTGAAGACTACACTGTGACTATAGTACAGTACATGTGACTATAGGACAGTAGATGTGATGAACACACAATGGTTGGAGTGGACTCACCATTTCCAGGCTCACACTCCTCCAAGTCTTCATCATCACTGGGACATTCAGCTGAGGCCACCAACAGGTCATCTGCATTCTGGAACAACAAACACACAAGCTCATTTTAGTTATGAATTATAACTAGTATTCTGTTTCTTTCTGGGTTATCCTACTACTGTGACCAATAGCAGCTGAGTTTTTGAATAGTTTTGAAAAACAACTGATTTCAGTGCTGTTTAATATGTACAAAGTTTTTAGGCACATTAACATTAAAGCAAGGAAATCACAACTGAAGTGAGTTAGTAGATCTTAGTAAATCTAGGAAGCAAATGTTTAATGTTGACATGGTTCTGGTTGTGTAGGCCCTTCTAAAGGCCCATAGTTGCAAGGCTAAGCCTGAAGCCAATTGGTTTACTATACTTTATGAGTAAGGGTAACTTATCACATTGTAGAAATACAGGCAATATGTAGACTTCTATATTAATGTGAAAACCCAGAACACAATGACCTCCAGTTGTGCTATAGGTCAGGTGTGACCTCCAGGATGAAGTCGGAGTTTACCCCACACACAGGCCTCACATTTGGGCCAGAGAGACACTGATGACTCCTTCACTTCCACTCTCCCCAACAGCATACACACACACCCTCATACATCACACAGACATCTATTATTCTAACCATGACAGCATTATTCCACTGGGATCAAAGCTTCAGCACTGAGGGGGCTCTGACCATTTACAAAAATTTGAATTTTCTGTTGGCCCAAACTCCAGTACTACAGCCTCTGCTGATTCCATAGAGAAAGATAGACACTGTTTAAGTCTATCTTAAACAGTGGTTAAAAGCTCAAGAAGGTACATTTATATTCTGCAAAATGTACCTTCTTGAGCTTTTAACCATGTTGTAATGTTGTTTCTCCCTAAAACACAGGCCCAAATTTATGTTTTACTTCATTCCAGCATATTTTATGTTGATTTTAGTCCGGCCCTGCCTGCTCCTGCACTGTCAGCAAATACACCCAGAGAAGCATTGTTGCTAATTTTCTACCTTTATGTCTTATAGGAGATGAATTTGGCAGTTAGAATAATGGAAAGGAGCAAATAAGCAATCAAATAAGCTAACTTTAAGTTAGGTCCCACAGTTAATTTACAGTGTTTCAGTCAATTGATGCAACCGTACTGTCTGCTCATTCCTCACAGTACAGGTTCATAATACGCTTGCAATACATACATTACATACAACACGCAATAGACACAACACACACACACACAACAATACAAGCGAAGAGTCTGCAGCTCACAGATATGATGGACACATGGATGCATCCTTCAATAAGAACTATTCAACACCATTTCACTTCATTCAACATCATTCATTCAGACATGACACACTCAAACAGCAGTGTGTGGAGGAACTAATGTGAGGACAATGTTTTTATGATGTAACACATGTTCTTTCTGCTACTGATGGGATGTAGAAACTAGGGCTGCACCATTTGAAAAGAAATGTCAACCACTGCCTCTAGTTGCCTCCATTTTGGAATTTTAAACAATTCTTTTGACAAACTTTGTTCTGAGTCAGAACCATCATTGACACAGAGGATGTTAATGAATGAAAACAAGTGAGGTATGATTCTAATTGGCTTGTGTCCTTTTAGATTTCTGTAAATGTGGTTGGCTGGTGCATAAGAGCCTATGGTGAGAGGTCCCCTGGAAAGTTAGTCGCAGGACTGACACATAAAGGCTCTTTAATTGTACTCATTTTATTAGATTTTTGTATTATTATTTATTCATGGTTTCTTTATAGCTCAGCAGCACACACATTGGAATGACTTATAATAAAGCCTACAATGCATCTCACCAGGGTCCCATTATAAAATTAATTAATTTATTATCATTATTATTACAGATGATACCTATTAAAACATACTAATAGAGAAAGCAGCGCTTGTCAAACACAGTGGAGTAATCTGAAGAGCACAGTGTGAGGTTAATGATCTGACTGTAGACTGTGTTGAGACTAATGAATGTTATTAGGTTTTTATCGTAGTGACCTGCCTCCTCTATCTCCAGCACACTCACACACTCACACACTCTCACACACACACACATACAGACACTCACACACACACACACACACACACACTCTCTCACACACACACACATACAGACACAGACACTCACACACTCTCTCACACGCACACATACAGACACTCACACACACACACACACACTCTCACACACACACACACACATACAGACACTCACATACTCCCACACACACACATACAGACACTCACACACACATACAGACACTCACACACACACACAGACACTCTCTCTCACACACACACACATACAGACACTCACATACTCACACACTCTCTCACACACACACACATAGACACTCACACACACACACACACACACACTCTCTCTCACACACACACATACAGACACTCACACACTCTCTCTCACACACACATACAGACACTCACACACACATAGACATACTGGCACCACTGTACACTGTGTACATTAGTTCCTACAGTGCTGGACCATTAACATATCTGAACATAAATCATCACTTTGACCTCCACTGAGAAGCACTCCACTCAGCTTTACAACAATCTCACTCACTCACAGTTTGAAATCAAACTGTCAATAAACCTGTTTGTAACAGATTTGCCAAAAAAAGAAAAAACGTTCATAGAGAACTATTCATACATAACCTATAATGGAGCTTCAATTCGATTAGGCGTACTGAAAAATATATAGATATATTATATATATTTTTATATTATAAAAAGGATTCATGCTAATGATATTCATAATTAGCATAAATGCTAATGGATAATCAGGTGCTAATAGTTACAGATACAGTTATAATTAGCAGCAATCTTTATTCTTTTTAAGGCTGCTTTATTGTTGAGAGTGACATTGAAGATCCTAGTTTCTGAATTGTGGCAAACATCCTCTGTAATACCTTTTTTGTATAAGAAGTATTGGTATCTTGAAAATTTACTTGTGATTTACCTCCACTGGAAACACCAAGCATGTATGACTGTTCTGAGGGATAATATATTAGTCAGTTAAAGTAGAGCCAGTCCTTCAGTCTTACCTGTGTGACACTGTCTCTCATGATGGGTGAGTGTTGGTGTAGGTGGTTGAATATATCAGTCAGTTAAAGTTGACAGTCCTTCCGTCTTACCTGTGTGACACTGTCTCTCATGATGGGTGAGTGTTGGTGTAGGTGGTTGAATATATTAGTCAGTTAAAGTTGACAGTCCTTCAGTTTTACCTTTGTGACACTGTCTCTCATGATGGGTGAGTGTTGGTGTAGGTGGTTGAATATATTGTCCAGTTAATGTTGACAGTCCTTCAGTTTTACCTGTGTGACACTGTCTCTCATGATGGGTGAGTGTTGGTGTAGGTGGTTGAATATATTATCCAGTTAATGTTGACAGTCCTTCAGTTTTACCTGTGTGACACTGTCTCTCATGGTGGGTGACCTCTGTTTGCGGGTGGTGGTGGTTGCCATGGTGGTGGTGGTCTCCATGATGGTGGTGGACATGTCTGCCAGCGGGGTGGTGGAGGTGGTGTCTGTGGTGAGAACCGAGGGCACGTCTCCAACCAGCCTCAGATTTCCCTGGGTCTGGACGTTAGGGTCGCCCTCTGCTGCCAGCTTCAGGACCTGCAGCCCATTATAATACAGGCCTGAGATCTGGCCCTGGAAGTGCCGGCCCTTGTCTCCACCACCCCCGATCTTAATGAACGCCTGGCTGTTGAAGATGGTCAGCTGACGACCTGAGATACAGAGAGACAAAGACCAGGACTGAGCTTCACATCAACAGAAACAACACACAACACAAATGTCCATGTTACACAAGATACATACAGTGTGGAATGACATGACATGATGTAACATTGACAACATTTACATTGTTCATTCACAAAACACACAATAAGAATAAGTCACATCAACCTGCTCCTGTAGCTACTTTAACACTCCATGCTCTTCCTGATACAATCCTGGTCACTTATATGTGCTGGATTACAGGAGCAAAAGAAGAGTGCACAAAATGCTGGTGTGTGGCTAGTTGTATCTTGGGTGAGAATATACATCATATATTATCATAAGCTCTCTAAGTAAAGACAGCAGTATACAATTTTGGTCACATTCATGGCATATGGAACATTTTATTTTCTGCGTGTCTCAGGCAAATTACATTTCATTTCTGACACACAACAAACACCAATCACACAACCACACTCATTTGTAGTCGTTGTGGGCTAAGTATTGTTGCCTATTTGATTACTTCGGTGTCAATCCCTTTGTAGAGAACACCAACTTGATGTGCAGCACTTTTAGGCTATCTGAAGTAAAAGGAAAGATATAGGTGAAAAAGTTACAAAATTGATTAACTTGTTACAGAAACATGCCAAGCCACAATATATTAAAATCCCAAATTCTACTTTATTCTATCTTTTAGGAAATGTTCAGTTGGCTCTTTTTGTGTAAAATCTCTCAGGGTGGAATCTGCATGTCCTCCCTGGGTTACCATGGGTTCTCTCCAGGTATTCTGGCCTTCTCCCACCACCCAAAGATGCATATAAATTAGTAAATTTACCCTTTAGTGAATGACTATGAGAGTGACTGGTTGTCTGTCTATGTACGTCTCAGTGTCAGCCCTGTGGCTAATTGGCCACTGTCCAGGGTGTACCCCGCCTAAGGCCCATAGATACTGGGATAGGTTCCAGGAACCTCCGACACCTGTGACCCCTGCGAGGATGGATGAATGATGGATTTGTATGAGAAACGCTACTTAAAATCCATTATGTAGTGATGCATAATGTAGAGCTCTATCTTGTACCACATGGAAACTCCTGCTAACATTATGACACGATGGGGAGATTGAACTGTGGTGTATTCCATTCTGGGACCAGGCATGTGCCCTTCTCCGAAAGACACAGACGGGATTGCTTTGATTTGACCTCAGTGTAAAATTTAGCTTCTAATTGAGATGCAATATGTATGAAGAATGCAGGGCTGTGTCATTGATCTCCACGGTCAGCACCTGAGAGCCAATTCAGTGAATAAGGACTGTCCTCAAAGGTCATTACCATTCATGTGGATGGAGAGATGGAGGAGAACAGGTACGGCTGTGTCTAAAGCTACTGTGTCAGCAAGAGTAAAACATAAGCACTTTTTTCTATTTTTGAGCTGAAGCTTCTATTTACAGTATAATTTTCCTTTTGCATCTCATTAGTATAAGGCAGCCATTTACAAAGTTCAATATTTGAAAATTGTCCATGGTCCCGCAAATCTTAAATCCTCCAGAACGTAGATTAAGAACTTTCTGTTTACTAACTTTGAAAGGGTTATTGTCTTCTCCACATATTAAGATAAATGTGTTGTAAAAATGTCATGTCTGTGAGATCATTCACTGTAATACCTTTAAGCAAACAAGTGACAGCCAAGTTTCTCCCACTGCTCAGACACAAACAACAGTGAGACGGCCAAAGGTGCCCTACAGGTGCATGATGGGAAATCAGGCTTTTGTTTTGGTGTCTGTCTGCTCGATATAAAACCCTAATGCGGGCTGATGAAGTTATCGTTTCGAGGCGTGCAAGGTTAAATCAAAACTGGCATACAGCTTACAGCCAATTCTACTGCAGACATCACAGCCATGGAGCTGCATAGAAAGAAGACCACACTGACAAGCAATCATAGAGTTTAATATGATAGAGCCGGCAAATATGAGGACTTATGAAATATGTCAGTGAGATGACCTTTTTGGTGACGAAGATGCTCAATGGGACAAAAAGTATTTACATTTAGGAGGGCTGGTTCTGGTGTGTGGCAGACAGTGTTATTGTAACTAATGAGGGTCTATTGGGCTGAAGTGGAGGGATTGGAGGTGATAGGAGGTAATGCGCAGGTGGGACTGGAAGGGGTTTATTGAGACGATGATGAGACAACATAGACGGGGCCATCAGTGATCTACACATTTATGAAGATAAGCATGGACTGTTTCTCTCTGTTCCTCTTCAAATACTGCTGTAATGCTGTGCAGTCCCTTCTAATTCTTTTGATTTCATTCAAGGGCCTCATGGCTGTTTTTATTTCTAGGCCAAATTTATTTAAACTTATTTTGACACCATAACAATATTGATGATTGTTATTTTCCACAGGAGATGGTTTGCTTGCAGGTTAGTACCAAACACAGAAGGAGTGGGGCTGGGAATCACAAGGGCATGAGTACCTTTTTCTTAACTTTGAGGTAAATCAAACTTGATACACCTAATTACCCCTGGCCCTGAACAGAGTTCATCAATTTGATTGCATATGTCTCCCTATTGCCGCCTATAGGCAGGGTTTGACAGATGGTTCACAACATTAATATAGAATATGTGTTTCTGCATTTCACCGAAATAATTCGAAATAATCAACAATCATTTCATGAACAGCTTAATTTACAGGCCTTCTTTCAGTAGATTTGCAGTCAGCATTTTGTACATTACTGATTGCATGAACTTTTGAAAAAAATATTATACATGTTCTTGTCTTAACTCACCAACACCACTGTAAATGGGAGCTATAGTATGTTCTTACAAATAAATAAGTGAAATGTCAAAGCTCAGATACGTATAGTCCCTCAAATCTGCCGTGACATACAGTAGTGCAGCTTAGTATAGCCTAAGTTGATCAGCCCGAGAAGCACTGTCAAAAATACTATCCTCTTTTTACTTTATGGTAGGTGTGACTTTTTCAAACTACTGTGGACATAATCCAGTGCCTTGCGAGCTGTAAACTAGTGAGTGAGTTGAGTGATTTTGGGTCCTGTTTTGTAGTAGCCAGTTTGGCAGCATGGTTGACAACTCAAATAATAACATTTTATAATTTTTTTTTATTTTTCAGAAAAGCTCTGTCTAACATATCCAGTTTTTACAATGATAGTTGTAACTTTAAAAAAAAACTGCTAGGGACATCGTTCAGTGCATTGAAGCCACAAACAGCAGCAAACAGAAATACATTTGTCCTTTGTGTCTGTCTGTTGTAAGCTGGATCACCTGGGGCTTGGTGCCTGTTGCTGTCTGATAGCCCGGTTGGTGTTGCAGGAGTTAGCTAAGGCTTGTATTTCCTCAGATTCATGACTCTGTAATGACCCCGACATGTCACTGCACCACGCTGAGATGAGGAAGAGGAGGGACAGAGGCTATTTTTACATTTGTAATCCGTGAGGAAGGTTTTGTGTTTGTGGAGATGACAGATAATCAATATGTATCCTGCACTGTACACTATCCAGACCTACCATCCTCCCTAGAGAGCCTCCTCTGCTGTGTCCTGGACCACCATATTCATTGAAACTATGAGGCAGTGATGGCATTAGAGCTTATTTTTAGATACTGTGTGCACTTTACTGCAGTATGTCAAAATTTATTTTCGGATCTTGTTTTGACAATGGAAGAGTCAGACAACTGTGCAGCCTTCTCCAGAACATCCACATTTTCCTTACTTTGCTTTTTTCAAGTACTCAAACCAAAATGGGAAGAAAGAGTACTGTCACTGTTTACTTGTAAGTCAATCAGTCCAGCTACAAATGTGAATTCAATTTCCATGGCCTATTTTACATTGATGCAATTTAAGAAATCTCACTATTTTTTTCCTATCCATTGTTTAGTTGTTTCATTTTTTCTGACATATTTTAAATGTAACAGACTATAATTCTGTAAATAGTGCAGTGTAAATTACTGTATATCATTCATTTTGACTCATCTACTTAAATAAATGTGACTATGAAAGATTTTCGTGTGAATAATTACTGCATTATTGAAAGTAGAACAGTGTTTTACTTTTTTCAGTGCACACTGTGTCCAGCAAATGCTCCTAAGAACTGTATTTTTCTCATAATAAATATATATAAATATATATATTTTCATCATGTATAATAATGTTACAGTCTGTTGTGAGAGAATTGGGGCCATGAGGAATGACAGCGGTGAGGCAGGATGACAGACTGTACAAGGCGGGCGAGTGAGCCAATACCAAGCTAGAATGTCAAACAGATCCAGAGAGGTCATGTGACAGGGTCAAAGGAGGTTCTGACAGCAGCAATAAAAAGAACATGAGAAATGACACCGTTTGGGACAGTAGCAGAATATGTACAGTAACACACCTAAGTAAGACATATCTGGGATATGAATTGAAAAAGGAGAAAGTATGGAACGTTCAAAGACTCACTGAGCTGCTTCCCACACATTCACACTAAAGCAGACGGGTAATCATACAGAGGATAACCATTCAGAGGCTAATCATACAGAGGCTAATCATACAGCTAACCTTGGTCTTAATGATAGGGCTTTGATATGAGGTCAGGTTAATGTGGGGCTCACGGCTTCAAGCATCTGAGAAAATGGTGCATATATAGAGCAAGTGGGTAGCTACTATAGCTACTGGCATAAAGGGTCTGCTCTTTGGATTTTTGTGAGATTATTTTTTTTTCCAGTCATATGTACATTTTTTTGAGAGTCTCACATGGTCCATATTGTAGTGTCCTTGGGCATGACACCTTGTATGTTAATGTAATTGTGATGGTGTGTTTAGTGGTTGGAAAGACCTATGGTGATGGTTTAATCCCAATTCTATCCCAAATCAAACCGTTGTGTCCATGGGCAAGACACATAAAGCATCTTGTTAGTGTGATTACAGTGATGGAGAGACTACTATATCATATACCTGTTTAGTATAGTCGCCACATCTTTGACAGTCTGCCCCAGGACAGCAGTGGCTGTGTGACTGTGAAATGTGTGAACATTTGTAAAACACTTTAAAAATTCAATTAACTTTTTTTCTACCATTTTTTTGATGCCCAGTCATTTTAAGTCACTTGAATATTGCCACTGTATTTTGTATTGATGATAATATCCCAGCCATATCCTGGAAAATGATGGCCATGAAGTCCATCTTTGTACCAGGCCTCATTTGATTCCATCTGCTTTGCACCATTCACCGAGACACTGCCTCTATAACTGCAGTCATATAATGCATTCACTTTTGCATCACTTCACATGACACTAAAGCCAGACATGATGCAAAAACCAGACATGGCCACACATGTCGCTGCGGCTTGTAAACGGCTCATGACTGATTGGCCGAGAAATGATTCCCAAAAACTATGGGGGCTGGAATTGCAGGCCAGGAAAGATGGCTGTGTGTATTGTACCCAAAACTATTGGGACTTTTTGTCTTTCACAATTTTTTCAATTATTTAGACCTCAACAAAAGCAAATGTTTGCCTTATCATTATTTTTTATGAAGTAACAAAGAACCTAGAAGAAAGTGCGACAGTACTGTTGCACACCGAGGAAGGGGCTGCTGACAAAGTCCATTATGAAGTGTCCATAGTTATCTCCTCCACACAAAGACTATTTTGCTTTTTCTTGCTCTTCAGAAAGTTGGAGGAACACTTTGAATTAACTGTGTTTGACAATGTAAGCTGAGGGACCAAATCTAGCATGAAAACAGGGCTTGTTAATCATATGAAGCCCTTAGGTCCTTCAAGGCAGAAAACTGTGTGGATGTACTGGAGAAGATAAAATGAATCAGGCTTTATCTGTGATCCTGGATCTCTTAAACCTCATCTGTTGATCTTGAAGAGCTGATAACGTGCATGGTGAGACATAGAGATATCAGAAGTGTGGTGAGTTGGGAACAGCCCTCTCTTGTATGCACTCCAGTGTTGTTTTTGGGGCATTTAATGGGGAGCGTGAAACTAAAGATGAGTTCTACTTTAAGCAGTAACAGAGTGAGTTTTTCTGCAGAATTTACGTACTGTGAAGATAAGGCCCATTGCAAATAGGACAATGGATGTGTTATTGAGGACTATGGGCCTGTTGTCAGATGTGATTGAGGACTGTAGGTTGTGAGTCAGGTGTTTTTGAGGTCAGGTTTGATTGAGGACTCTTGGCCTGTGTCAGGTGTAATTGAGGACTATCAGCCTGTGTCAGGTGTGACTGAGGACTATCGGCCTGTGTCAGGTGTGACTGAGGACTATCGGCCTGTCTAAGGTGTGATTGAGGACTATCAATCTGTCAGGTGTGATTGAGGACTGTGGGCCTGTGTCAGGTATGATTGAGGACTATCGGCCTGTGTCAGGTGTGATTGAGGACAATCGGCCTGTGTCAGGTGTGATTGCGGACTATCAGCCTGTGTCAGGCGTGATGGAGGAGTATCAGCCTGTTGTCAGATGTGATTGAGGACTATAGGTTGTGAGTCAGGTGTTTTTGAGGTCAGGTTTGATTGAGGACTATTGGCCTGTGTCAGGTGTGATTGAGGACTATCGGCCTGTGTCAGGTGTGATTGAGGACTGTTGGCCTGTGTCAGGTGTGATTGAGGACTGTTGGCCTGTGTCAGGTGTGATTGAGGACAATCGGCCTGTGTCAAGTGTGATTGAGGACTATCAGCCTGTGTCAGGTGTGATTGAGGACTATAGGTTGTGAGTCAGGTGTTTTTGAGGTCAGGTTTGATTGAGGACTGTTGGCCTGTGGCAGGTGTGATTGAGGACTATTGGCCTGTGTCAGGTGTGGTAGAAGACTGTAGGTCATGAGTCAGGTGTTATTGGGGACTTTGGGCTTGTGTCAGGTGTGATAGTGGACTATATGTTGTTAGTCAGGTGTTATTGAGGACTATCGGCCAGTGTCAACTTTGTTCGATTGTGTCTGGTGTGAATTCAGGACTATCGACCTGTGTAAGGTGTAACTGAGGACTATCGGCCTGTGTCAGGTGTGACTGAGGACTATTAGCTACTGTTGGGGTTTTCTTGAGGGCTTTCGGCCTGTGTCTGAGTTCGCTTGAGGACTATCTCAGGTGTGACTCAGGATTACCAGCCTGTAACAGGTGTGATTGAGGACTAGCGGATGAGGGAACATGGAGGAACACTTTGAATTAACTTTGTTTGACAATGGAAGCTGAGGGACAAAATCTAGATTTAAGAGATTTTAGAAGTGTGGTGAGTTGGGGACAGCCCTCTCTTGTATGCACTCCAGTGTTGCTTTTGGGGCATTTAAATGGGAGTGTGAAACTAAAGATGAGTTCTACTTCTATTCTGCAACAGGTGTTACTGAGGACTAAAAGCCTGTGTCAGGTGTGGTTGAGGTCAACCATCCTGTGTCAGGTGTAACTGAGGACTATTAGCCTGTGTCAGGTGTGACTGAGGACTATTGGCCTGTGTCAGGTGTACTGGTCTGACACTGAGAACTATCCCGATATCACTATTTGAGTGATATCGGCCTGTGTCAGGCTTTGCTTGAGAATTATCGACTCATGTCAGGTGTGACCAGGATTATCAGCCTGTATCATGTGTGACTGAGAACTATCGGCCATTGTCAGGTGTGATTGAGGACTGTTAGCCTGCTGTCAGGTGTGATTGAGAACTATAGGTCATAAGTCAGGTGTGACTGAGGACTATCGACATTTGTCAAGTGTGATTGAGGACTGTCAGCCTGCTGTCAGGTGTGATTGAGAACTATAGGTAGTGAGTCAGGCAATATTGAGGACTAATGACCTGTGTCAGGTGTGATTGAGAACTATAGGTAGTGAGTCAGGCGATATTGAGGACTAATGACCCGTGTCAGGTTTGATTGAGAACTATTGCCTTGGGTCAGGTGTGAATGAGGACTATTGGCCTGTCTGAGATGTGAATGAGGACTATCGGTCTGTTTCAGGTGTGATTAAGGACTATTGGCCTGCGTCAGGTGTGATTGAGGGATTGGCCCATGTGTCAGGTGTGAATGAGGACTATATTTGCTGGTGTCAGGTGTGATTGAGGAGTATCAGCCTGCTGTCAGATGTGATTGAGGACTATCGACATATGTCAGGTCTGATTGAGGAGTATCAGCCTGCTGTCATGTGTGCATTGAGGACTATAGGTGGTGATCCACATGTTATTGAGGACTATTGGCCTGTGTCTGGTTTGAGTGTGGACATTCGGCGGTATCAGCCTGTATTGGCCTCTGTCAGGTGTGAATGAGGACTGTTGGCCTATGTCAAGTGTGTCAGCTGTGATTGAGGAGTATCAGCCTGTTGTCACCTGACAGAGGTTGTGAGTCAGTCTTTAACCCAGCAATCTCTTCCCTATATAGCAATGTATGATTTACTGTTTTCACAAAAACAAGAAGTAGGCTACTGAAATGTATACATGACCAGAACAATATCTAGTAAGTAAAGGCTGATTCATACTCTACAAGAAGCAAGAACTTTGTTCATTCATTGGGTGATGCAAGAAAAATACAAATAATTATTTCTTACTGCCCTTGTTTGGTACTTCTTGCTGCTTGTTCTTAACACCTCAGCTGAGCAGACTTTGTTCTGAAGGATGTGCGAGAAATATTGGTATGATTTTAGTGATTATAAATGGCAAATCGTTAACTACGCTAGCAACAAGCTACTTCTGAAGCTGACACTAAATAGCATTCAGTGGCCAGGTACAGACCAGTGTGCAGTCCCTATCTGGAGGTTGGTAGATGAATTTCTTGTAGAGTATGAATGGTCCTTCCATCATTTCTTATTCTTGCAAATATGAATTTGCCTTAAAGTATGTATTTGTCTTGTGGATCTTCCCTTCTGAAATGTCCTGTGTGAAATGTGCTCCTGGTGAGGTCCTCTGACAGGAGACCTTTGGGCTGATGTAGAGCCATGTTCCACAGTAACAGACTGTGACTACACTCACCATGCTCACA
>JAVQKG010204281.1:0-11878 GCA_036025885.1 Hypseleotris bucephala
GGACATTTTTATTCGACCAATATTCATATACAGAGAATGGTTTAATAAGACACTATTTCAAATGAGCGGCAGTTTTATGGGCAAACGTTGATGTCAGAGATCATTGAGATAATAGAAAGACAACATTAGCTCTAAAAGCACAAGATGTCAAAACATCTGACACAGGTTGTTTATTTTGACAGTCGTGTGAGGAATGCCCATACCTCATACACTGGTTCTGCCTGTTCAAGCTTTCATCAAACAGAGAGTCTTTTTGAGGAGGCCTTTAGTGGGCTTGTGTTGAAATGACGCTAAATCTTTATCCAAAGAAATCCTTGTCATTTTTACATTTCACTATTTTGAAGTTTCTTTATCGTCCCATAACCTTCAGGCTATGTCCAGACTCCAAACCTAGTGAGAGAACACTGTTAATCCATGGCAGCTTTCTGTCCTTCTTGCATTTCAAAGTCAACTTTCTTTGACTAATGTAATTCTGATGTGCTCAAATTGATCAAGGTTTCAGGTATTATTTATTGCCCCTTTAAAATCAACTCTGAAATAATTATTGGAGTTTTATTTGGAATATTCACTGATCTTCTTATAGACTTTGATGACCTTAAACTTTGTATGAATTAACCCACTGACTCACTGTCTCAAGTTTATCCCTGAATCCAACACCTATCCCAAATGAAGACGTCACTGTCCTAATTGCATCCTGACACGATAAGCTCCCTTTATAAAAGTTGTGTTTTCTTAGGTCTTCTTCCAGTAGACTTCAAGTAAGTTTTAGTTTCTAGACTATAGCGTTTGCTGTTGCTAGTGTGGCTCTTCAGTACTGACCTCTGGTAATTGTGCAGTATATTCCATCAGAACAGGTGCTAACTGAATCTTTTCTTTTTTGGGACCATTCTCTTTAAATTTTTTCTAAGAAATTGATCAGAAGTTTATGTAATACTTATACTTACGTAAAAGCTCTTTAGTACACACAACCATGCCATATTGATTCAGGGTAATTTAAATGACATTTTCCTTTGATTGAATTAAACCAAGTTTATCTGGAACATGAATTACTAAATTTGCTGATCTTCTGCCTGCTAATCAGCTATTTGTGTTGAGGATCTACCCAATAAAGTGGTAAAGATTTAGTATTTCTGTAATGTCAATATTATAAGCCCTTTGCCTTGACCTTTCCTTTGACTGAAAGTGCTTGAAGTACCTTGGATGTGATATCTGAATGGTGGGAATGTGTGTGGGTCCAGCTGCCCCTCTCCTGACGCAGCAGCTTAGGCCTTTGGAGTGGGAGGGCTGTGCTAGTCTGAACTAGTTGGTGGTGACAAGTCTATTCTGGGAACTGCAGAGATCTTAAAGCTTGGACCAGGAGTGAGCAGCTACTATATTCAAGGTAGACACTTTACAGCCCTTGATCTGTTGTAGTCAATCAGATGACGCTTGCTTTTTTATGTCTTATGAAATGTGAGATTATGGTCAAAATAAAATAGCTCTATATTTAGTCTATGCAATTCCCAATGGAAACATTAAGTGTATAAAAGAAGCAACAGTTAGCCAAGTAAAAGTTTGAAACACTGTTAGCTTCTTTTTGTTGGATTTTGATATTAGGACAGATGAAGTGTCTGGGCTATGGGCCAATGCAGGGGCCACTAAGCGCTTTGTGCACAAACAGTGCATCACACTAATGGTTCGGCCCTAGAGCGGGACTTTATGGTGATGGGTTTACTGCACTGAGGTGGTTGACACCTAGTATAAATACTTACATTATGTCATGCCCCATCTTGTCTTGTGTAAAACGACTTGCTGTTCATTCAAATCTGCCATTATTATTTGAACACAATCCTAATCAAAACTGGCTGAATGTGAACATGTGCTTTCGGGGCTGTTAGAAAAAATGTCTGCAGTTTTGCAACACTCTTTAGGAATGCTCATAACTTGAGAATTCTGTTGGATCTTTAGTTGACTGTCTCTTTCTGCAGTTTGAATCGGTGCTTTCTTTATACCCTAACCTTACATAATAGTTAAGATGCCACCTTGTCAGTGTGTGGATGTGGCCCGCAGGAATACAGTCCTTCTAGTCAGACTGGATGGCTGTAAAGAAACTGTCATGTGAAAAAATGTTTTCACTTAGAGCTTTACTGAGTAAAACCAATGTTGTAACTGCTATAATTGCTTTGTTTATCACATGCTCAGAATGCTGTTGATGTTGCATTAGCTCTTCCAATGCATTCAATTGTAAGTGCTACAGAAACCCGATGCATTATTGTTCTTAGAATAGTGCTAAGACAAACAACTGTTTTTTTTTTTTCATATTCATACTTTATTCAAATGTTACTACTATTTAACTTTTACTTATACTAAATTCTACCATAATGGTCTTCTTGAGATACAAGTCCAGCTGTCCAGTCTCTGATTTATGTCCTGCTGCTCCACCAGAGGCCCTGAAAGCGGATATGAGATATGCTCTTTTTCCTCACTGACTCACTTCATTTGCCTGTTGCCATGGTGAATAAAGTGTAAACAGTTTCCCAGTGGTGTTTGGATATGTGGCCGTGTGTGGTTTGAAATGGCAGCAGCTGAAAAACGTCATGCACTTCAGCAGCAATGCCCAGTCATCAGTCAGTTTTATTACTGTTCACTGTTCTACAGATTATTAATGTGATTTGCGGACTAGCCTCTGTTTAGACACAATATTAGATGCAAATTCTTGATATCCTCTTCAACATTAGAGGCAGAAATGGAAGACTTGTCAAAACTGTGTGTTAACAAAACAAAACAAAACCTAAAGTGACAATACATATACAGTGACAATACATTTGTGATATATTGTTCACCCCTACTATTTTTTATTGAATATGGCAATAGCTCATCATTACCCAGTTTGGACTTTGCTGGGCAGTGGTTATTGAAGCCCACCCTTTCTGACACAGAGAGACGAACAGGAGACAGATGTACAGAGAGATCTAGGAATAGAAATCTGATATCACGTTTCTTTGGGAGTGCTGTAAAGGTTAGCTATAATGCACAGTTCTTTATATAGTTCTGCAAAGGAGATTGTCAGCTAAATCAGGTGGTCTTTGAAACAGTGCTATACAACTTGAAACTGCCTTACAATATGTTGCATCATACAAATGAACTAAGGGGAAAACTTTTCTTTGCTTGGTGACCATCCAAACAAACACATAAGAATAGAGCAGACCTTAACATAAAATGTAGCACCATGCAATTAAAATAGAAGCTGTTTATATCCTGATCTCTTAGTTTTACCTCCTTATATGCAGTGATTTTTAATTTTCTCAACATTGTCACTTGCTGCCACATTCAAAGAGCATGTCATGCGATCTGACAACCACTCCCTGTGTGTAGAGTGAGGGCTTCCCAGTGATATCTGATCAGCAAATGTGTAAAACTAGACACCTCCTTGCACTTGTGGGCCACTTAAACCTTATGTAGGTTATCTCCCCTGATCCTTATCTTTATAAATATATTTTGTATCTGAATAACTAATTTGCTGCTCAATCATTGGTGTCTTTTGTTGGTTGGTTTAAGTCCAGTCTGTGTGTGTACATTTGGAGGCGTGTGCTTTTGTGGGCGAGTCACAGAGCTGCAGAACATGTGCTCAGACAATTCAAAAGTATTGCGTTTTTTTGCTATACCGTTGCTCTGATTTTATAGCAAATACAATTTCTTTTTAACTTTAATACTTCCTTATTTTTGTTGGACTATTTAGTTAGTTTTCCATGCCAGTCTTTCTCTAAGCCATTGCAGGAGGAGGAGCTGGTTCACAAGTGTGGCTCACTCTCTCCCTCCTCCTGGCACTCTTGCACACTCCCTCTCGTCCATTCTGTCATTGCCATTGAGCTGTACAGAGACTGTTCACTCTCTGTCTTACTCAATGTAGTAGGACAGACACTTTAAACTTTTGGATTAAAAAAAGGAATATACTTTTTTTCTATACGGGAGACAAATTAACAGGACACAAAGAACAGAACAACTTGGACTGATTTTTCTTTAGTTGATTGGGAAACACGTGACAGCAGGTTTTGCCACTGGATTCCACTGGATCAAGTGAGGTTGTCTGTTTCTGTTTTCTGTTTTTGATGCAGCACATTTATAGTCTTAGGAATTTAATTAATTTGAATAATGGTTGCTGGAATGTTAATGCCCTTACGGGACCTAAGGGCCATTTATGAGGTCCTCTTTCGGGATGGTGTCATTGTAGCAAAGAAAGACAACCGGCCACAGGTAAAGCACAATGAGATACAAGGTGTAAGTAATCTGCAAGTGATCCGTGCAATGGGTTCTCTCAAGTCTAGAGGCTTTGTGAAGGAGACGTTTGCATGGCGTCATTTCTACTGGTATCTAACAAATGAAGGCATTGTTTACCTGCGTGAATTTCTTAAACTCCCCCCTGAGATTGTCCCCGCCCCCCTGCAAAGAATTCGAAAGCCAGCTTTAGCTTTTGCTCCAAGAGCTGCACAGGTCCAAACTGTAGAAGGTCCAACATCCTATATTCCCAAACCGGGGTTCAGAGTAGACGCTGAAAGCCAGGATGCTCTAGCTGAACGTCAAGGCTACCGCAGGAGAGGGATGGATTCTGGAGAAAGGGGCAGCTACTTAGATAAAACACCAAGATTTCGGGGTCGTCCAATGGGTGCTGAACCAAAAAGACCTCAAGAAATGGTGGACCAACGTCAGTCTATGTTCACAAATGATTCACGATGCAACACTGAAGAAAGCAGGTTCAAAAAACTCTTCCAGAAGCAGCAGAATGTTACAAGCGGAGACAGGCCACTAGCACATGAGAGAAGAATTGTTCAAACAGAGAAAGCAAGTTTAGCCCAGTTTAACAACCGCATTGCAACACAGGATGCACCCGAGTCTGGTGTGGCATCACTAAGCGCCCTACCATTAACTGTAGCTGCGAATGCAGGTGCTGTAGCATTAAAGGTTTTGGCTGAAGCCTCTCCTTCTAAAACAAATAAAGATAAGCCATTGAAGATCACCAATGAGAAGACTGTAAACAAACCAGCTGAGCAATTCACTAGTAATTTAGCTTATAAGGCTGCTGAGACACAAGTGGAAAAAGTGAGTGTGGTACAAAATAAATCTGAAGCCACTACTCAATTTTCAATGGATAAAGTGAAGGCTGAAGCACTTGCTCAGGAAGCCTATGCTGCCGGGGCATCTTTCACCCCTGTCATCACCAAACCTGTCATTAGAGATGCTGACAGAGCGGCAGAGATGACTATGCAATTGATACAACCAACAGAAAGTGAGATAAAAGTTGAATCCAAGATCACTGTACCTCAAAGGACCATCACCAAGCCTTCTAGCAATAATACAAGGGAACCTGTTATGTGTGCAGATGAAGTTCAAATAAATCAGGAGGCCAAAGGTGCTAAAGCAGCCCCAAAACAAACTAGTACACTAGCTAGGTCTACACCATTAGATGTTATCTCAGGGGCTGTTGCCCTTTCAAAAACGCATAAACCAGTTCAAGAGCAAGATACAGTAGACAGTGCAATTACAGAGCTTGTAAAAACTGATTCAAATGTGACTTATTCAGTCAAAAAACATGAGAAATCGCCTGAGGAGAAGCAAGAATTTAGTGCTGTAACTGAAATTGTGACCTCTGCCAAACAAGTAGATGTGACAAGCTCTAAAACTAAAAGAAAGAAAAGCAAAATTACAAGTGAGGCAGCCACCAGTCTAACTATGGACAGCCCACCTGATACAAAAGGACAGAAAGAAGAAATAATCAATATTGAAGGGTCTACTGACATTAAGCCATTAGGTCAACAACATGAAGTTAAAACTGGAGAAATGCCAATCAAAGATGTAGCCCAAGGAATATTAGACAGCGTACAAGATCTACAATTAGCTAAAGATATTACTATCAGCAAAACAAGCATGGAGCCAACCATTATAAAACCAACAAAGTCTTCAGACAAAGAGGAGAGTTTGACAGTGAATGAAATAACCAATGTACAAGGAAGTGTGGATGAAAAAATTCCAGTGCTCCAGGAACAAAATATTAAAAAGCCTGAAGACAAAACAATCATGCAGCAATGTAAAACTGAGGATAAAACACCTGAGGCTCTTAAAGTGACAATACATGAATCGGTAGCTCAAAGTGAATACCAACAAGAGGCTGTAGTGAGCTCTAAATCAAAAAGAAAGAAGAAGAAACATGAGAAAGATGCCAGTCCAGAAAATAAAGTTGAGAAAGAAACAAATACTACCAATTATTCTCAGATAGAAACAAATAAGCAAACTGCCATTCCCATCTTATCTACAGCAACTGAAAAATATGAAGATAAATGTGAGACTGATAAGAACATAGATACAACGGTAATACTAAAAATGAAAGACACTTATGAGAAACCAATTGAAGAAACCATCACAGATGCCGATGCTAAGTTTAAGAGCTCTGCAGCACCCCAAGTAGAGCCTGTAACAAAAACAGTGATCCCCAAAACCAGGCAGGAGATAACAAGCCCCAAAGAAAATATAACACAAAAAGAGCCAAGCAAATCTGTTTTAAAGGAGAAAACCGTGACTATTCAGAAAATAACCAAAACTAGAATCAAAGAAGAAGGTCCCATGCTTGAACGTCATATTGAACAAGAAACTCCAAAACCAGTTCCTAAGCCTACTATAGATACATCAATTACACAACAGACTAGAGAGATAATTCCTCCTGTCATCAAGGAAGAAAAAACGCCAGAGGCTCTTAAAGACATCGTACATGAACCTAGTTTTGTAGCTGAAGGCGATTCTCAAAAAGAGGCCGCAGTGAGCTCTAAATCAAAAAGAAAGGAGAAAAAATCTGTGAGTGAGAAAGACACCAGTCCAAATGAAGTTGAGACAAATCAAGAAATGGCCCCAGAATATGAGAAAATAAAGGAAGAAGAAAATGCTACTAAAGAGCCTGATGAGAAGACAGCTACTTGTGGGACAGTGGTGCACATTGAACCAGAGAAAATGACCACTAAACTGAAAACAGTGACAGTTCAGAAAATAACTAAAGATGAAATTGATCAAGAAAGTCCAGTGTCTGAATTTAAGATGTCTATTGCAGTTCCAGAAACTCATGAACCAGTGATACGGGGTTCCACTATAGAGACAGCAGTTACACAGCAGAATAAAAAAGTAATTCCACCTGTCATCAAGAAGGAAATTACACCAGTGGCACAAGTTACAGTACAACCCACTGAATCAAGTTCTGTAGCTAAACATGAAGTGAGCTCTAAGTCAAAAAGAAAGAAGAGTGGGAAAGACACCAGTCAAGGAAATAAACCTGTTACAAGACAGGAGAGCCACACCGGAAACATTACTGCTATTGATCTGCCACCTCCAGCTACTGAAAAGTCAATGACAAAAGATATGACAAATACTCAGTCTGCTTGTCCCAGCTCAACAGCACCTCCAGTGGAGCCTCTGCAAGATGCACAAGTAACACTAAATACCAGCCTGAAGTCACTCAAAGAGGAAAAACATGAAAAATCTGTCACAGTAGAGCAAAAAATGACCGTTCAGAAAATAACAAAAATTGATATTATGCAAGGCCAATCAAAACCTAAATTGAAAACCACAATTGCACAGCCAGAAACCCCGAAAACTGAATCCATTCTAGAACTGACAGACATAGAACAGGATAAGTGTGATGTGATGCCTTCTATCAATAAGGGTGAAGAATTGCCAGAGGAAGCTCCAAACGTTGTAGCTGAAAAAAATGCCGCAGAAGTAAGCTCAAAATCAAAGACAAAAACAAAGAAAAAGAAGTCACCAGCTGACCAAGACACCAGCCCAGAAATTCAAACTGAAAACACTCAAGGTAGCCATATTGAAAAGGTAATTATTCAATCAACTGTGACAGAAATGATCCAAAGTTTGTTACCTGCACAGCCAGAAACTAAGCAACAAGTGCCAAAGGCAGACCACACTCAAACTTTAGAGGTGGTACCCCCTGTCCAAAAAGATGAAAAATTACCCCAGGATCAAAAAGTCACTGCACAACAGCCAGTTACAGATGTTGAAAAAGATGTGGTTGAACCTAGCTCTAAATCAAAGAGAAAGAAGAAGAAATCTCCAACTACTGATCATCCTCCAGATCTTAAAGTGGACACAAAAGAAAATATAACAGGAATTTACACTCAGGACAAAATTAGCATTCAAACAAGTGCCGTTCCTACAATGCCTGCAGAGAATAGTACACCTAAGGCTAAACCTGATACAGACAAAGGGCAAATAATCCAGATTTCCAAGGAGACTAAAGATAAGCCAGTGAAGCCAATCTCTTTAAGTGAGTCTATTTCACAAGCTCCTGCAATATCACAACCAGACAAGCTTACAGAGAAAACATCTCAGACTGTTTCTAAAGTAGAGACTGAAAAGGTTGTGTCAAAAAGTGAAACAGTGACAATGCAAAAAATAACTCAGGTTGAGAGCACAGAGCAAACCTCAAAGCTTGCTACTGAGCCCAAATCCCCTATAAGCCCTGTCAAAACTACCCCGGATTCTGCCAAGTCTAAGAGGAGAGGGAAGGGGAAAAAGCAGGGCCAAGTCCAGTTATCTGAAACTATAAACACTGAGTTGTTGCCGGAAGAAAAAGTCAAGCCATCTACAGAGGTGACTAAAAAGACCAATGTTATTGTAGAGGACATGCCCATTGTGACCCCTGCACTGACAGAACTCAGCAGTGCTTCTCCAAAGATGACTGCTGAAAGAATGTGCAGTGAGGGAATTATGCAGGCTGCAGCTGTGTTCCCCGAGGCCCCGGCAAAAGACAAAAGGGAGGTGGAGCCTGCTCTGCCTTGTGCAGAAAAACTACAGGACACTCCTAAAGCAGAAACATCCTCCACAGCAAAGGGAGCAAACGGGGAGAGTGGAGAGTTAGCATTAGCAGCACAAGCGCTAACACAGGGGCAGGCAGCTGCAGCTCAGAAGCGGGACAGCCCACTCTGTGAGCAAGCGGAGCCTCCCAGAGTTGCACAACATTCAGCCAGTCAGACAGCAGAGTGCAGCACAGGGGAAAAGCTTGCCGTTTCAAAGTCAGCACAGCAAAAGAGACAAGAGAAGAAGAAAGACTTGGGAAAGGACACACCCTCCGTCACTGCCACACCTGCCGTTTCACAGCCTCATCTGGGGGACACCTCTTACTCCATAACCTACGAAACGATAGACGATACAACCATGAGGAGGAAAATAGTGGTCGTTGAAGAGATAGTTGAGGTGAAGCAGGTTCTTAGTCCAGAGGCAGCAGCAGGGGGACAGTCACCTCCTCGACCTGTGCCCGGCGAGGATGATGAAGATGAGCTGGACATGGATGTTTTGGAGGAGATCGCTTTTGAAAGGTCACTATTGCATTCCACACCAACGTCCAAGGCTGAAGGGGACTGGGACCATTCACTTGTTGAGCCAGATGAGAGGACCTTTAACTTCATTGAAGGTTTGTCTCACGTCTTTTCAATTATCTACTTTACTACGTTTTCCCACTTTACATGTGTGTGTGCATGTGATGGAGTTGCATTACATATTTGTTTGAGTGAGGTGTGGGAAGCTGTTTGACTGAGACTCTGTTGTGCTTCTCCAACAACACTGTCTAGATTATAATTATTTTACTGCTGTTTCAATTCACTCTAACTCACAGCTGCAGGCCAAGCTTAAAGTGCCATTTGATAACAGTTTACACATACCATCAGTGTTGTCATGTAGACTATAATCTCTCGAAGGATTGCATTTCCATAGACAGTGTGAAGTTTTGAGATGAGGCTGTGATTTAATTATATGTGTGTCAAAATAGATGTTAACACAGTCTTCAAGACAGTGTCAGTTTTCTCACAGGCATCATCGCACAAATTCCTCTTTCAAACTTTAAAAATGAAAGCTTAGCTCCTAAGACAACATTATCTGAGACCATCATTTTGCCTATTCTTCAAATCAGTAACAGTTTAGAGGGAATTTCCAGTTTCCACATTTTAATCCCCTTAATATCACTTGTTGTCAATGCTAAATACATATCTTGAGTTGTTTTGGCCTTGGAAGAATTTGCAGACCTGTACTGCTTCCAACAAGGTGGGGCAGTTTTTTGAGAGATCCAGCCTCGCCTGTTCCCTACAGACACAGTTACAGCCAGATTGACTCAGAGGAGGCGTGGTGCTCTGCTCTATCCTCCTTTGCTCTGAATGTTCTTAATACTTGCTGTGCCTCTCCCCTCCTCATCTGTCTAGCACATGAGATTGACATGGACTTTGCATACCATTGTGTAAAGGTAAACATATTTGTAGGAAAGTATTATAGATAGTGGTCTATCTGATAAGTATTTTGTGTATTTTTGTCTGCTTATAGATATGAAAGAAGTTGAAAGAGTTCTAGGAAGTAAACCATGTGTTGTGGCTTGCCCTTGCTGAAGTGAAACCATGCTCATAAAAATACTATTGTTGACTCACTTTCTTGTGACAGATTTCTGCAGATGTTTGAAAAATATGTCTTTTTACTGACGAAATATAAAATGCAATAATCTATAGTTATTTTATATTGAGCATTTTTCTTGTAATGCATTATTCCCCAGGCTATACACATTTTATAGCCCATAGAAAAGATAAGAAAAAAAGTTAGAGTGGGTGTTGTCTGCGGTGGGTGTGCCTAAAAGACAGAGCCAGGAAGCTGGACTTTTTGCTCAGTGTTGTAGGAATATGATTGTTTGGTATTTCGCACATGACACCAGATCTGGATTCAATTAGCCGTCCAAGTTTCTTTCTGTTTAATCTGTTGTACTCATCGAGAAATCCACTGACATTTATAAATCACCCACATAAGAGTCAACATATGAGAGTCATTAAAATGTGTTTCATCTCATCATTTACTGGTGCTACATTATGCACAAAGTAAGCAAGTATTGTTTGATGTCTGACAGTGCTGACCAGTGTTTGCTGCTGACCCACTGCTGACATCTGCTGTCCACTGGTGCCCCTTGTTATTTAATATTGTCCATTCATTGCCTTCAAATGGGTTGCTTTATACAAGATCAGCTAAGTTCTATTGTTATGACCCGGCTTGATCTGATATTCACCCACTTGAGGTTTACTTTAATGTATTTTTTTTAAATAGGTGTGGCTTTTGAGGTTTTTGCATTTGAGGCACTAACAACTGACATAATGTCTTTTGAATGTATTGTATAAAAATCCCTTTAGAAATTACAAAAACAAGTGCATATATCTTTTTGAATGCTTTGTTTAAAAATGCCTGTATACCTGGGTAACCCTACGCCTATAGCAGTAAGTCTAGGAAAGCATCTAACCACTGCCCACAGATGCATGGCACCAGTGGCAATTAGGCTCAATCACTTTGCAGAAATGCCACCGGCGTCCCCTGTGTTCCTCTCCTAAAATGATGCTTATTGCATACTTGTGTGACTGTTTAAATGGACTGCTACAGTAGACTACAGCCGAGTGCCTTTCATTATAGCCACATATAATTCTGATCCAGTGACTCATTGCGAACCATTCAAATCTAAAAGAATTATGAGTTTGACATTTTAGGGAACAAATGGATGTTCAAAGTCAGGCTCTTTCATAGAATTTGTTGGCACTGGTTTTAATAGATTAGTATCAGCTCTTCCACTGTTGGCTGTGAGTGGTGTTTTTCACATAACATGATAAACAACCTGACCTGCCATGCCCTATTTTTACTGCTCTGCTTGGGAAATACTTTGTAATGATATGCAAAGGACTTATCATGACTGTCACAATATAACGACCAGTGACACACCCCAGCAAACATCTGCCAAGCTCTTGATGTTTTTGAAACAATGTCTTATTATTTGAGTATCTCCCATTGATTTAAAAGATTACAGCATGATAACTTATAAACAAAATTTCTATAT
>JAVQKG010204323.1:0-17956 GCA_036025885.1 Hypseleotris bucephala
CAAAAGGAGAAGTCTTCAACCCTAATAACACCATACCTAACTTCACACATGGAGGTGGGAACCTCACAGTTTGGGTTTTTATTTTTAGCCAATGCACCAGAGAACCTAATCACAGTAAAAGTAAACCATTAAAAATGAACAATAGATGAAGATTCTCCACAACATCTTCAGACAGCCTACAGAGGAACATGGTCTTGGACACCAGTGGACACTTCAGCTCAACAGCGACCCAAAACACACAGCCAAAATGGTGACGAAATAGTTAGTGGACTAAAACCTTAATGTTTTGTAGTGGTCCAGCCCAGTCCTGACTTGATTCCAGTTGAGAATCTGTGGAGAGAGCTAAGATCAGGGTTATGGTCAGGAGACCCTCCAGCCTGAGAGAGTTGGAGCTCATTGATAAAGATGAATGAGTAAAAACACCAGTGGACACATGCAGAACAATGGTCAGCAATGATAGGAAGAGTTTGATTGCTTTAATTGCCAAAAAAAGGCTTTTCTATTGATTATTGAGAAGGGTATAAATAATTTTGGACATGACACTTTTTCTTCAAATGTATAAAAAAAGTTGTTGTTGCTTGTACATTGTGCTACTATATTCTAGTACACACAAGTCATTTCCAGTCAAGAAAACACTTTCTGGTTGAAAAAAATGAACTTTAAGTCAAAATTTGCCAGGGGTATGACTAATTTTGTTTACGACTGTATATCTCATAAAAATACTGTGACATGCAGATTTTTGGTCTTACCTACAATCTCTCTTATAAGCATAAAGACTTTCTGCTCTTTGATCATGTTGTTCCGCATCTTTTCAATGTCGGTGGGAGGCGGTGGTTGGTAAAAACTACATGTACTGTCTCTTCTTGCAGCACGCACAGTATCAGAGTGATCTGAGAGAGAAGACACACTCAAAGTTGTTTTTATTACAAAAAAATTGCAATAGGTTATGTGCAGATCAAATCTTACCTGAATTTATTGCAAGTCCATCAACCTGAGGTTCTCCATATTCCTCCTGGTCAACTTTTTTCAGAACAAGTGCAAAAAAAGCTGCGAACCCAAGAACCTGTAATTAGATAGTTTTGTTTGTTTTATTATTATGTTTATTATTAACATTTTACTTTTTGTAATTAAAATAACTTACTTTTAATGGTTGGGTTATAAATAGACTCTCAAAAAATGAGACAACCATTGAAATTAACCAACTGATGGAGCGATCTTTTCCATATGTCAGCCCGTACATCATAGTGAAATATCCTGAAACGCCACTGGTAGCAATCACCAGGATCCATCCCACAAAGACAAACCACCACGGCAGGCCACCTTTCTTCTTGGTGTCACCGTTGATGCTTTCTTCTGGACTGGGACTGAGGTCCAGCGGCTCTCCTTCCAGACTGGACAATGGGAGATGGTATTCCAGGAGTGACTTCATCCCGTGGACTTGTTGCAAAGCTTTGTTGTAGTTGTCCAGATAGGGAAAGCGTAAAGGTCCCAATAAACCCAGCTCTTTTTCAACATGGCGCAGTTGCCTGTAGAGATATCGGGTATAACTGGTGCTTTTGGGGGCACCATTTGAGGATTTCTCGGCCTCTCCCCACATGTTGCTGTCTGTAGATGGAAAAAGCATTTATTTCTAAATTTCTATATAAACAGTACATACTAGTTCTAACAGGACCAAAACATTTTCACCTTGCAAACTGACAGAGCCTAAAGACAGAATCATGGATCGCTCTTTTTTGGACGCATCATTGTAGAAATCCTCAGATGCTTTGTTCTGCTGTCTGATGATGTCCTCCACCAAAGACAAAAGTGCATTTATATCACATGGCTGACCAGGCTTGACCTCCAAATGGGGAAGTGGACTTTTCATAGCCTTTGAAAGGGACTGAGCGATCCTCTTTATGTCCTAATAAAATATATGGAAATTTAAGGGGATTTATAGACACAATTTTCAGATTAACTGCCATTTTCAACATATCTTCTCACCTTGATGACTGTTTCTGGTGTTATGTCCTTAAGCTCTTTCTGAGGGGAGCTCTGGGAAGGGGCTACTTTACCGATCTTGCCCTGTTTGGACGAGTCGGTTTTGTTTTGTTCTCGAGGGCGGGTGTTTCTGAAAATACTCACAATGAGGAGGTTTATGGGGAACATAATGATTGAACTTTGGATCCCAATCATCACTTGCTGCCATGTGAACTCTATATGTCCTGCCAAATACAACAGAGACAGTACGTGTAGTAATGTAAATAGACAACAAATTCCTCAAACACATTACATTGTAAATCTAAACACAAAACCCCTTTGAAGAACAAAGAGGACCAAATGAATATTGGCTGAATAATATTATTGTGTGCTACCATGGTTGCTAATGGGGCAAGTGAAAACCAAATACTTTTATGACCACTATCAGGATATAGGAAACTAAGGGATTTGTTTTATAAAAACATACTATCTCTCTGTGCCACAATGTCTTAGTCAGAATTATGAGACAGTACTCATTAAATATATGCTGAAACACACCAGTCATGTAAATTAATTTTTATGTTTTTTAATTACCTAGGTCCATTGTTTGTTCAGAGGGGTCTGTAGGGATGCCCCAGAACATGATGCTGGTGAGCATGGTGCACAGGAGCAGAGAGAAACAGCAGGACACGCGCTGCACTCTAGTGAATGTGCTGCAGGGAGGTCGACTGATCACAGAAAACCAAATATGGCCATCACGAAAATCCTTGGCGGTCTTCATGAAAAACAGATTACTGGGAAAAAATAATTTATTTTAAAAAATGCTTCTACACTCAAAAGCATTTTTTTTAGCATTTTTTTTTCTCTGAAAATAAGAATTACCTGAATCTTTTCAAGTCCATTTCTGTGGCCACTGGGAAGACCTTGTCAAGAGCACAGTCTCCTACATCAACGGCCAGCCAAGAGTTACACAGAAAGTGCCACTTCTGACCAGTCTCCAGGTCTTGTACCACCACTTTGTTGACATACCTATAAACACATCATATCATTTTTATTGTCTGGAGATACTGCTACCAATAAAGTGATTATTTATTACATGCACATATAAGCTACCATGCAGGGTGTGCTCCAGAGTTGTCATGCCATAGCCTTATGCTCTGCAGTTCTCCAAGTGAGAAGTGTGTGGTGAGCAGAAACATGTCCACACCGCCTCGCTCAAACATGGGCTTCTCCGAGTCGGTCAGGTGGTGCGGCTCACTTTCTCCCTCTGTCCCCAGCAGAGTTATAGTCACCTTCAACATAACAGGGCTTTAGGTTGTCAATCAAGACATACATACAGTATACAATGCATACATCTTGGTCTTAAAGGTATAGTATGTAAGTTTCCTAATAACTAGAAAATGCTTAAAGTAACAATTGTCTACCTGACCTGGCCCTGTTTTATGATGTAAAGTGGTTAATCTGCAGTCAATAAAGGCTACAGATTTAAAATAGTTACTTTAAGGACAACATTTATTTTTCTTACTAATTTGCTGTTGCTCTGTTTGCAATATGTAATCTAGATTTGACTGACCTGAGATGAGGTTGATGCACCATGCCGATGCCCAGTGCAGACATTAAGCATATAGCGATATTCTGCCAAGGGATCATTGTCTTCAAGTACTGTTATCTTGACCTAACACAGAGAAATGTGCATTGTCTACTGATGTTGTTAACATTGGATTGGATTTGATGTTATGAAGATGATTCAATGGTTTACCTTAGCTGAGTCCTGGATGTCTTTCCTGCGTGCCCATACAACTACTAAAAGATAAGCAGCAAATATTGCCCCCACAAAACAAACCACCACCGGGTTGTTAGTAAAAGTGGCAAAAAGTTCTGCAGTGCGTGACACGTCAACCAAGTTTGGCATGACAAAAAAGGAGCTTCCAAAAAAGGTCAGGTGGTTACAGAGGCACTGCGTAACTGAATGGGTAGTCAGTGGTCCAACCTTGAAAAGAAAATTGATAAATTTAATACAATTCACATGTTGTTTTCATCCCATTTACAGATGCTTTTAACTTACCCTGCACCCATCTTCGCTCCACAAGGACTCTGTTTCATTCCAGTACTTGCACTGAGCAGCAATACTAACAACACTAACTGTGGCATTGACTGATTTAATGCCAGGTTTCACAATGGGCTTTATGACAAGAAAGTGCACTCCAACATCTCCTGAACGATCCTTAGGCCCCACCACCCAGGTATATTTTTCCTCTGTGATATAAACAAATGTAAAGATTTTTCTCAGATTAAATGAGAAAACCATTCAAAATATTCAATTTAATAGTACCTCCTTTGGCTTGCTCTATCGGGATATGGGTCTTTGCAACATATTTTTCATGAGTTGGATAACCTTTATATCCCAGTATTGCCACAAAGGAAATGTCTTCAGATGGCTCCATTTTTAGGACGAGTGTTACATCCGGTGAAGGAATGTCAATTATCAAGGTACTGAAGTTTGCCAAGTCTAGCACAGTGCTGTTCTCTTGTCCAACATCAAGTCTGGGAAGTAAAATCTACATATTGGACAGTGAAGTGAACCAGCAATATCTATAACTCTTCTCAATGGAAGAATGTACAAGATAGACTATACCTCTATCTCCTCTGGTAAGTCACGGACAGGGATGACACTTCCATCCATTTTAGTTAGAGAGACCGAGCCCACTGTACCGGTGATGTTTTCCTCTTTCCAAGCATAGGGGTTCTTTGTAAAACTCATCATCTGCAAATAAAAACAATATTAATGCAAGAAAATTATTATGTTTACAACATTTATTTATTCTTCATATCCTGCTTATTTCTATTTTGGAGGGCCTCAGTAGCTGTGTTACACAGGTGGGATACACCTGTTAATTAGTCGCAAGGCTGAGAGAGAAACATACACAGACAGACAACCATTAACTCTATTCGAGTCATTCTTCTAACACAGACGTTGTTGGATTATGGGAAGACTCTAAAAAGAGAACTGATGGTAAGACAGCGAGGACATGCAGACTCCACTCAGATGAGTTGTTATGTAGTAGTAGCATGTTATTTGCATTATCCAGGATTTCGCTGTAGGGCTAACTTGCAGTTCAGCAAAGCATACACTTTCTATATAGATGTTTGCACATACCCTCACGTCCACTGGCTCATCCGGTGAGACAACAGACACAGGCAGAGCAGGAAAATTAAATCTTGATGATGTGTTCTTCTGCACATTGATATCTTGCTTCTGCATGCTTTCTGCAGTTATCCTGAAGACAGATATTTTAAAGTTACATTACAGGTTTTATTCATAAGTTGATGTTTCTGGGAAGATTATAACAAACCTGTTGACATACACACTGATCTGACCAGAATCAATAATTGCAGGTTCTCCATCCAGCCTTTTATGTGTCAGCAAAGCACTCTGAATATTATTTATTCCCATGAGAAGAAACTCAGAGACTTTTTTCTAAAGAAATTAAGAAAACATATAATTCAGTGATTAATATTGTTGAATAAAAGTATAACTACACAAACCTTATTGATTTAGTTTTGAGCTTACATTGGACGAAACATTTAAAATATTACTAGCTGCTTCAACAATTGGAGTAGCTGCTTGCATAACTTCTTTATCTTCTTCTGCAGCCTGTTGATTGACATTGATAACATTCAGGGAGGCACTGAGGTCCACCAACAGTGAACCTGCTTCTTCCTGTAAAAACAACAATAACAATCATGAAAAAGTCCCCAAGCAATATGCAGTATGAAATCAAATAGATATGTTTATTGTACTGATAATTGTAATCACTCTGTCTTCTAAATCATATTTTCAAATTTAAACCTGTATTATACCTGAGCGACAGGAGTCAGTTCATCGGAGTGCTGGGTGAGTCCGGCCACAGCCCGGGCTGTCACCTGAACGCCCTGCGTGGTGTTACTGGGCGACTTGTGCAGAACAGTGGTCATTTTAAACAACATTTCTTCTCTTAGCTGCAACAGGAAGAGCTCATTTAGAATGGGAATGTGGAAAACATTAAAACCAATCTACTGGGATAGTTTTGTTACCTTCTTTCTTGAATCTTTCTGCTCCTCGGTGGGCTCTGTGTTGAGCATATCTGAGACTGAAGTGAATATTTGTCCCAGTGCTTCTCCGGAGAGAAGGCCCTGCTGCTCTAACTGTGTCACTGTGTCCTGGACGGCAGACTGAAGAGCTGCCACTGAGCTCTCTGTGCTACTTCTCTGAACCTTAAGAGAGATTCCAATAAAACAATATTAGCTGAAAAATCAGTGTAAGTCATCTGTGTCAAAACAAAGGAAGACAAACCTGTGTGGACAAAGTGGTAGAGGCCTTCTTGTTTTCATTTTTCACAGTCACCACTAAAGACAAAATAAAGTTGTGGCTTTCGTCTCCAAGTGGCAGGAAGACCGATTTGACCTCAGGTGCATCACTGCATCGGATGTGCTTTCCTTCAAGATTAAAACAGGTAAGAAACAAGACAAGACAGTGTTTTTACTTTGTGTCTGCATCTACACAATTTAGTGTAATGTTAATACAATTTCAGCATTCATCATTAGGGGAAAATCTAAATATTTTACATTATGTGGAGAAGTATAACTTTCTTACCTGTGTCTGTTTTGATGCAGTAAACACAGCCCGACGAGCACAGGAAACTTGTTTTGCACATAATGTTGAAAGCATCCAGCACCGTTCCAGTGGACGGGGAGACAGTACATGAGACAGTGTCTAGGTTTGAGGGTGAGGTTAAGCTTGGTTCTGTTGGCTCAGGATCTGGTATTGGCAGAGTGTACTTTGCAAATCCAGCCTCTGTTTTACCTGCATTAAAAATATTAGTAAGTTTTTCTGAAATTACTTTACATTATTAAATTATAACATTAACATGTCTGAGTGCCCACCATAAGCAATCACAACTATATTTTGCACTGTATCTCTTGAGACTTGAAGATGTTGTCTATGAACAGTATATTCAGTGTTTCCATCCTGTTTTTCAATGGGAGGCTGTCTAGCCACTTTTGAGTAACATTTATCAAGTTTTTTCTAGAAATAAAAGGTAAAACATTTTTTAGAAACAAATTAATTTAAGATTTATTTTTGGTCTACAATTTCACTTACTGTCAAAGGTGTTGGATCTTCCAAAAACCAAACTACATCAGGACAGATTTTTTCACAGGTCAGTTTCAGAGTGACTTGGCTATTGATGTTTATTGAGGAACAATTGTCACACCTACAGAAACAGAATGAGAAAATAATTTATTTAGTATGTTGATTCATCTATATTTTATAGCAAAAGATGGTGTGTTTTTACCTTATTGTTACATTAGTGAATTCCTTTGGAGTAACTGTGATACATTTGGAAGCTGCCGCAACTCTAACCTTATTTCTAAACCACCTTTTTTTCTTAGCAATCAAGGTGTATCGGGCAAATTCAAATGGATTTGGAAGACACTCTTTTTCAATGGTGTAAGATTCATCATCTGTCTCATTCACACATTTGCAGGAGCCTTCTGTAACCATAGACAAATGTATTTAATAATGAGGATCAAAATAATCACAAACTTCAAAACTTTGGATTTAAAAATCTAAATTGTGCTTACTGCATCTCCAGTGAAATGTGATGCCTTTGTTGGGTAAGGATGAGGTGTTGGCTACCCTTAGACTGACACTCTGATTGTAGTCGGCCACATTAGAAGGAGTGGCAATTATTTTTAAATCAGTGGAATCGTCAGTTATATTTTCTGCCTGCAAAAGAAAGAAAACATGTATCTAGTAATCAACAAATTGTTATGTTATGCTTAACCTTCTCCATAATTTACCAGATCTTCATGTTGTCCTGAGAAATTCTGACATGCAAAAAATATGTTGTCCAAATCCACATTAACATCCAAGGCTGAAAAGGCATTCATGGCTCGCACTTTGACTTGTAAAGATCCTTCAACAAAAGAGTTACAGTACGTCAACCATATTGAATTTACCACTTTCATTAACAGCCCAACACAACATACCTTCAATTGGAGAAGAGAACGTGAAGGCCTGTGAGGTGCCATTGAGCATGTCTCTAGTTTCAGAGATTGATTCTTTGGCTCCATTTAGAGTGAATAGGAGCTGCACTGGAGATCCTTGGTGCAAAGATATATTAATAATCAGATCAGAAGAGTCTGGACACTCTCCCTCTTCTGCTGCAACATAAGCCTGCAAACCCTCAATAGGTTGCAACAGGCACAGCTCCAGATCCGTGGATATTGTATTGGTTGTGATTTTATTAGAAGCTGTGAGAGTCAGGTTGTTGCAGCCTTGTGCGAGCTGCTCCACCACACTGCTGTTCAGTGTCAAATTATAGGGCTCTCTGCCATTGTCCACAGATGAGTTAGCAACAACACGACCATCATGTTCAACTGTGTAGGTAACATTTGTGCCTAAACAACACAAAGCATGTTCTTTATTCAAAGTTCTAAAGCATTTGATAATGAAAGAAAGAAACAGAAAAGACCTACCTGCTTCTAGCAAAACCTGGATTTGGACTGGTCTGTCATACACTGCATTGCATTTGCGTTCACTTGCAGTAATGTTCTGATGAAAGCACTTGAGGGTACCAAACTCCTGAAGCGGCTCCTGAATAGTTATGGCCTTCTGTGCTGTAATGTGCCAGTCACTTGTGGTGCATTCAACACCCACCATAAAAAGCCCAGGTCTAGTATATTTGTGCATCACAGTGCTCTCCATCCTGGAAAGATGTTAGAATTAAAACTTGAAAGTCACAGTGTCTGTATTGTAAATGCTGTATTGTGTGATATTGCTCACTCCTCTGGACTGTATGGATCAATTGTGTGGCCGTCTCCAGCATTGACCGTACACGTGAGGTTTCCTTGAAATGGATGCAAGAGCCACTTCACAGTAATGGTAACATTATCAAAGACAGCAGCCAGCTTACTGATTATGAGGGAGAGACCTGAGGGTATAAACAACACTGACTGTGATTTTATGTAAACACATGACTGATGTTATTTAAAAATTGAACTAAAACGTTATATATTATTAACAATGAATTATAAAAACCATGTTTGCAATGGTACTCCACAGAGAGATAACTCCCAAAAGCCGGGCATGGTTCTCCAAAGGTGCTCACATCCACTGGAGCCTGGCAAGCTTGCAACCCGTGGCAGTTTGCTAAAATGAAAGTGTTGTATGATCATCATATCTAGGAAATTGCCCAAAGTTTTTAATACTGTAAATTAAATGTTAATTATTCATAACTACTTGTTACAGAATCCACAACATCTATCCAGCTGCATTCCTCTTGAGATGCTGTGGGTGAGGCTTCAAGTCTGGATCTGCAGTAGTGGATTGTTTTCCGACCAAAAAAGCTATCATCCAGTTCTATTACTTGACCAGAGCCACACTGCAACGTAGCATTTTGGCCTTCACAAGCAATAGATCTTCCAGAATCTAAAAGGAGATGCATACATTTTTCAGATGCAAACACACATTTTATTACACTGTTGAATGTAGGCCAACATACCAAACTGGCATATGAAGTTATATTCTTGGCTGCAATTGTCTGTGGCTTCCCATTGAAAGCCTGAATGTTTCTGTATGTATCCGCATGCTGCCTCTGGCTCCGGTGTGTTTACCCAATTATTGTAGCTGACATCTGAGCCATCCAGCCATGAGAGGGAGCCTGTAATAGAGAACCATTATTTATTTCATAGAGTTAAATAATCATTTTGAATAAACATCAGTGTTTCTTTGATGTAATTGAATGCATCCATTGTCATTCTAACCCATCATAAAACACTAAAACAGACTGAAAAGGGCACTGAATGAGAAAGAGTAATCCCCAATGGACAAATAAAAAACTATTGTAAAGTGAGACTGAGTGACAGCTGTGGGCCTTTTGAAAAGCTCTGGTGAATGGGAGATGTGCGTATCCATGCCTGCTGGTTCAGGGAGATATCACATTGAGACAGTAGTCAAACAAGTGTAAACAGAAGCTTGACAGTAGATATGCAAACTACACAATGAAGACAAAACAACCATTCAACATCTACTGTGTAATTTACTTTTACTGATTCTGGACTAACGGACAATCAAAAAGGTAAATAACTTGTTTTTATATCAAGAAGTAATAATACTAAATAAATAAAATACTATAGTAATAAAAAAAAACTTTAAAGTAGGTACAGTTTCTCACCATCTGTGCTAGTGGAGTCCAAAGTAAAATTTGGAGCTGCTGGTGCCAGCCCAAGCCACCACTCCTTCCCTGGATGGAGGTGTCTTTGAAGAAACTGCTGTGTTTCGTCATTGAGAATAAAAGCTAGGTGTCCACCACCACGCTCACACCAGGCCTGGGCACTGAGAAAGGGCTGGCGCAGGCTGACAAATTCATAGCAGGAGTCATCAAAGCCCTCCTGGTGATCTGGACAGGAAAGATGGTCAGGTAAATCATCAGCAAAGCAGATACCACTGAGAAGAAGAACCAGCAGGACCAGTGTGGGGATGTGGTGTCTGCCCATGTCTGTGAGCACACTGACCACACTGACAAAGATTGTAGCTTTAAAGGGCTGTGACATCAGCAACAGACAGTAATCAGCCATTTAGCAATACAACATTAGGACAACTATCTTGAATGACGCCTGGCTTTGTGTTTGAGACATCGTTCTTGTGAACAAACAAAGCTCAGGTGTGTAGTGAAAGGGTCCTAAACCCCATTGTAAACAGCAATAGCCTACTGTCAGGTCTCACAACCTGGACAGAGAGATAAGCCCCTATTTATAGCTTGATTTCATAAAAATGTCAGTCTTGACTTAACAGCACTTTAAATGTATTAGAAGTAGACTTTATGTTAATGACAGGAAATACATGCTACAATATACAAAATAACATTGCAAAATAGAGAGAAAATCTATTTATTAGTTTATGTTTTTATTAATTTGATTGTTTATTTATGGCGAGACATTCGTTATGTCAGAGATCAAACGAATAAATTACAGCACCCCTCTCTCTCCCCTCTCTGGCCACGCGATACCCGGATGTTTGACATCATATTACTGAGACCAGTGCTACTCTTATGTCATGACATGCTAACACTTGCTAAAAACAATCCGCGTTTTTTTACTTACGTCTTTTAAATTTCCTCGCCTGAAAGATGCTTGCCTGTAAACAACGCCTGGGAAACAACATGATTTCTGCACTTCGTGTTATTTGTAGAAGCCAAGTAAATGAACTAGTCTAATGTTTATGCTGCCGCTCTGTAGCGCCCAGTGACAGCTGCTAAGTTGACACTTACCTGTCCTCTTCTCTTCATACTACAGGTTGTATTTTCTGGACAAGCGCACAGGTGTCTGTCCACAGAAACAGAAGGAGAAGTGCGTATCGTCAAAATATTAAAGGAGAAGTTCCCTTCAGCGTCTTCGCTCAGAGTTGTGGATATTTCAGGTAAAAAGTCAGCTACAAACTTCAAGGGGTCACGCAGGACAATCAGAACTCACGCCTACTTTTACTTCTCTGACTAAAATATAAGGTCTTTATAGAGGCAAATTTAACTTAGTGGAAAATTAACATTAAAATGTTACATGCATTTAATGTGTGCCAATGAATCAATAACTTAAATATACTTTAACTATACTTTTTTCCCCACAAATTAAATTATAACCGTCTGCCAAAGGTTTATCATATTAATGTAATGTAGAAATTAAGGTGTAGAAGAACCTTGTTCTATGATGTAAAGGTCATCTGTCATGATAATTATTTTTGCTTTAGTCTCTCCTCTGGCCTCTACAGCAACAACAGATCAGAGACTGTGGGATACCACTTTGATCAATAGTAGTTGAGTTTTACTTTGTCCACCCCCCCTGGTCTATCAGATTGTCAATTTGAGCATTTTAATTACTATTATATTTCCATATTTTAGGAAACTTTCAGACTACACCTTTAATAACAAATCTTAGTTGTGTACGCTAATGTTACAGATTATTTTTTCTCGATTCTGTCTACTGGAGTTATAAGTTGTTGACATGTGATCCTTTATTACTTAGGTGGATGTGGGGCAATGTATGAAATTCACATTGAGTCCAGCGAGTTCAAAGGAAAACGAACTGTTCAGCAACACCAACTAGTCAATCAGGTAGTAGTTCTTTTAGTGTCTTTTTTAGTAAATGCAACCTATAATATTGCTTTGTACATATATCATTAATTTGAGTTTACTATACATCAATAAAACTGCTTTTTTTCCCTCCATAGGCACTTAAGGATGAAATACAAGGAATGCATGGGCTACGGATATTCACTGAAGTACCAAAGCATTAATGTCCGTTTTACTCCATTCTGTCGTAATTTCTGAATGTACTAGACTACTATTTTTATGATGTATGTTGAAATCTCAGCAATAATGCATACCAAAAGTATCAGTCACATGTGCACCAACATTTATATTATATTAAGAGCCAGTGAAGCTAAAACACGCACACAATTATAAATTGTCATTCTCATCTTTTAGTCTCAGGGCGTAGGATTGTGATATTATAGCAACCAGTCCTGCTTATTGTCTGTGGGACCTTTATGCTCATCATATTTCAATTTACTTTATTGTGTTATGTTATTCATGTTTAGGAATAAATAAAGTAATCTGTTGGTTTCACCGGGATTTTGACGTTTACAGTTACAATGCAGTTTTGCCAAGTTTGTGTTGTGTTATGTCATATTTCGCCAGAAGGGGGCACTGGATTACAGATCTAGGCCATAAGTCTATAAAGCTGCTGCACTATCCACGAATCAATAAAAAAATATCTACACGAAATACCATTTAAACCTAAACATTAAGCTATCAAAACACACAAAAAATGTTTTTAGGGGGGCTTTTCTGAAACTCAAAGACTTTTCCACTCTATCACATGGTGGCATAAAGTTTTTGTGCCTACTTACCAGCAGATGGTGCACTTTGTAGTTTTCTAAAATGAAGACTATATTCAAAGATGAATATTAACTAAAACCGTGGTTATACATAGCACCAGCGTGATAATCATTAGATGGACTAAAGAGATAGTGGTTTCATAGAGCTTTTCTGTGCGTAAGTACAGTGGTCAGAAAACTCCGTGCACTTGCTGCATAGCGCATCATCACATCTGAGGGGAAGCAGGTTTGCTGGTCTCCGACATGGCTAAAGAAGGGACTGATTTGATCGAGGAAACGCAGTATATGATAGAGAAAAAATCAAGCAAAGAGAATGAAAACGTGGAGTCTGCCACCGATGCCAAAGAGATGCGAGCGGTGATATTGTCAGGCTTTGGTGGTCTCAACAAACTCAGGGTAACCAAGAAGACAATGCCTGAGCCTATGGATGGAGAAGTGAAAATTCGCGTCAAAGCATGGTGAATATAAAATGTATTTGTGTGTTTTTGTTTTTATAAACAAGCTTTCTCGTCACAACTCTGTGGTATGACTGAGTTTGCGTTTGCATCATACGCTTTAACGCATCATAGTCGGAACATTGCAGCCATGAAGCCACAGGTCTTTGCTAGTGCTATTGGAGCAGAATCAGACCATGCTGTGTTTACATGGTATTGGATTTCTCTTTTTTTAATTATAGTCCCACAATACAGTATAAAATGCAAACCTATATGTTCAGGATGCCTGTTGAACGCAAGTCATATTGAGTCATTGTTATCGATTGGAGGAATCACTGGTATAAAATCTTAACTGCTTTAATTGCTGCTAATCTTGCTAATTCAGTCCCCTGTAAACATTTGCAGTGGTTTGAATTTCTTGGATTTAATGGTGCGTCAGGGGACAATTGATACTCCTCCTAAGCCGCCCGTGGTGCCTGGGTTTGAATGCTGTGGAATAGTAGAGACAGTGGGTCCAAATGCTGAAGGATTTGAGGTGAGTGAGATCACAAAAAATCAATCAATTTGGATTATACTAAAAATATCTGTTTATAGGATTAACCACTCCTCATGTCTATCATCCAGATAGGTGACAGAGTTATTGCCTTTGTGAATTACAACGCCTGGGCAGAAGTGGTGTGCACATCAGTGGATTTTGTTTACAAAATGCCTGATGAGATGACTTTTGCTGAAGCTGCAGCATTCTCCCTTAACTTTGTAGCTGCGTATATGATGCTCTTTGAAGTGGCCAATTTGCAAGAAGGGATGTCAGTGTTGGTACACTCAGCAGGAGGCGGTGTAGTGAGTCCATTTACATTTTGACTACTGCTTACATTTGCATGTTGACATATCTTATACATTAAGTGTTGTTTATCATGTTTGTTATTTCCCACAGGTTATTTCTATTAATTATATCGGCGAAACGCGAGAATCGCGTTTGGCAATATTATGGAATCACGTTTGTCTGCGTCCGCAGATCGTACGTGTGAACGCGATAACTCAAAAACGCATTGCCGGATCACTTTTAAACTTTGCAGACTCTTATATATAGTAAAGACGCTGAAGTGGATTGATTTTGGTACATCTATGATAAATATTAATTAATTAAGGACTAGGAGTACATTTGTGAATGCAATAACTAAACAAGTGAGATGATGACAAACAGGAAGTTGGCCATATTGGATTGAAATTGGGAAGTCAGGCATATTTGACAGCCTCTAACTTGCACATACTTTGCCCGATTAGGCTGAAACCCGAAACACCGCATAACCCCCCGCCACTGAACACACCTGAGCAATATGATGTTAGTGCCACCCAGGAATTGAAGAAAGAGTGTAGTTTTCAACAAATTCCAAAGTCAAACAGACCCTTTTCATATTTGTCATGGTTTGGGGTTAACGATATAAAAGAGAAATCACACAATCTCTGATCAAGAAGGCCGTCGGTGTTAGACGCAGGCGCATGGGGCGTTTCGCCAATATACACTTTGCTGTTGTGTACGACAGTGTGGGTCTAGTTTGTTTTAGGTCCTGTGCTGTCAAGAGCTGATAAGGTGTTGCAAATGTTGCTTATTTTTCAGGGTCAAGCTGTTGCTCAGCTGTGCTCAACTGTGCCCAATGTGACAGTTTTTGGGATCGCATCATGTTTTAAACATTCAGCAATCAAAGACTCTGTGACCCACCTCTTTGACAGAAATATTGATTATATACAAGAGGTCAAAAAGTAAGCAAAGCTACCTATCTTTCTATTTTGTGATAGTTTGATAAACTTAATTAGAAGACTGAAATGACATTGTGTGATTCATTTCACTAATGTTATTGAGCACTGGGGTAGGATACAGATGTTACCTTTGCCTTATTTGGACTTGTGTGGTCATTGTCCCCATGGTAACTCACAGCTCGTCACATTGAGTTGCAGCTTTGTGTTGGGCAGAGGTCTGGGCTCACTGTGTGGAACAGCTGAACCAATTAGGGTTCAGCATTGATCTCCAACACAGTCATTCATAACAAAACCTGCTGTTAGATAGAATATACTACAAATTTGTGTTGAAAATGAAATATGACATGTGAGAAATATGAGCATTAACTTGGAATTTATACTAGTTGTTTTTATGAATTTAAAGACACATTTGTTATGATCAAGCATAGTTTAAAGCTAATGTGAGGTGTGTTCATTCTGCTGCTTACATATTATCAGTGCTGGTGGATTAATTAGCCTTTCATCTCTCTGACGTGCACATTCTTCACAGGATCAACCGTGCAATTAGATTGGTCTTTTTGGAATAGGCATACCCATGAAAATCACAAGACCGCCACACAGTTAGCCTAGGCTGGTGTCCAGAAGGCAATGATTTGATAGACATGATTGTGTGAAACCCTGAAATGGTTTTTTTCTAATATTCATTCCTACATGTCTGTGTTTTAGGGTTTCTCCAGAGGGAGTAGACATCGTGTTAGACTGTTTGTGTGGAGAGAACACAGGAAAAAGCCTTACTTTGTTGAAGCCTTTGGGAAAATATATCCTTTATGGTACGTATGTCTCTGGAACCATTGTTTAACAGAGCAGAGCAAGTGACGTGATTAGGTTAGAAATGAAGAAATCATAGGGGCATGCATTACCACGGAATGAATGTGTTATCACTACAGCAACCACCATTATCTAAATTGTGCTAAATACTTCATTCCTTTGTGAATAAATCATAGTTGTAGGTGTATGAATAAATACATATGCAGATGTACAGGTCAAAAGGGGCTGTTCCCCAGGTTCATTGTTTATACATGCACTCTGGCTATTAATGACCTGTTGCATCTGCCCACCCACTTGTTCTAGAGCTATCCTATTATTTTTGTTTTTTCAGGCGCATCAAACATGGTAACTGGGGAAACAAAGAGTTTCTTCAGCTTTGCAAAATCTGTGAGTCAGATATACAGCGTGTTATCAAAGTGAAAAATGATCCTTCTTTTAAAGTGTGTTTGCTTTGTTCCAGTGGTGGCAGGTGGAGAAGGTGAACCCTATTAAACTTTATGAAGAGAACAAAGTCATTGCAGGGTTCTCGCTGCTCAATCTACTTTTCAAGCAGAGGAAATGCAGTCTTGTCAAATCTGTGATGGAAAAACTGTTGTGTCTCTATAATCAAAAGAAGATTAAGCCACTAGTGGACTCCCTCTGGGCTTTAGAGGAGGTAAAGTAGAATCAATTGTGTTGTAAGTAGCCTACAATACAAGAATATGTGTTTGTGATTTATCATATTCCATCTCTAATTTTGACATGCAAAAACACAGTTTTATCTGATTTTCACCATGTCTCTGTGTTAATTTCTCATGGGAAAACTTGCTTTATTGTGGTCAAACATTGGCACGCTACTCTGGTCATTCAAATGATGCATTCCCCATGAACAAAGCCATTGAAGGGGAGTGGGATGTGGTATCAGGGGCACTGGGCACCTCATTTATTTCTGGGCCTGAATTCAAGGGCCATTAGTTTCCACATCAACCACTTTATACTCTTTGTCTAACAGAAAAATATGACTATCTTTGGTATAAATTGTGTGCATGGTGTGTACAGTTGCTGAGAAGTTGTTTATATTGTTCATGTTTTATTTACAGGTAAAAGAGGCTATGCAGAGAATCCATGACAGGGGAAATATAGGAAAACTTATTCTGGATGTTGAGAAACCCCCCACACCTTTGGTATCAAAAGCATTTATCTCATCTATATACCATATGTGTACACATCATTTTGAAAAGGACGGTTTGCTGATGACCTTTAGTTTGTAATTTTGTTTCTAGATGGCTAGCGACAGCACAGAGACAAGTGAAGCTGGAGAGGATGAAGAAGAGACAGAGGGAGACAATGACATTAAGGAACGGATGCCTTTTATCCATTAGCCTGACCCAACAATCCACCTGTTCAACACAAAAGACCACAAGTGTGTACTACTATATGATGCGGATGTGTGTATGCATGTGTTTGTTTACTGTGAGTTTTCTGTTTTGTGGTTAGAGTAATTCAGGGTATATTAGTAACTACAAAGCACTCGAAGAGTGTAGGATTCTACCATGATTTTTGAGCATTAGACTGACAGCAGGACATCCTGCCTTCACTCTAAGAAATGAAAAGTTAAATTTAAATAAAAAGCTTGCGTGAACCAGTGACCCTCTGATCACTTCTAGAACAGTTTCTCAAATCCACACAGGCTTTATTTATTCATCAGACATTCATTCATCACACTCATACTATTTCATTTCATTGCTCTGACAAAGTAAGTGTACAGAGTCCTGTAGGGGTCAAAAACATGGGGGCGCTATTGAGGGATTCTTTGTACAACAAGATCTGGAAGAAACGTTTTGATTTATTGCATTCACAATTTTAAGCTTAATTAATTACCAGAGGTCGGTAGTAATCAGTTACATTTACTCAGTTACACTTACTCAACTTTTGGATAAATTGTACTTCTAAGAGTAGCTTTACTGCACCAAACTTTTTACTTTTACTTGAGTAATAATATTTTGAACTAACAGTACTCTTATTGAGTAAAAAACCTTAGTGTGTTTTATTAGATCAGCTTTATGTTGTGAAAATGTGAGATGAT
>JAVQKG010204329.1:0-11044 GCA_036025885.1 Hypseleotris bucephala
TTGACGTACTGATATGTCTTACATTTGATGCTCTTTTGTGGTTGAAATGTACTTGGGGAGGAATTATGTGGTAATCTAAGGTAAAGGAAAATGCAAGTGTTTCCCAATATGTTACACAATTATTGCTAGTCCTTGTATAGCTGTTTAGAAGTTTTTTGTTGTTGTCTATCCCCAGTTTTCACCAGTGTCCAGATTAAAATCTTACATTGTTACTCTAGTCAATCAGGCCTTAATCTAGCATTGTTCTTTTAATCAATTTCCTTATACCCATATAAAGCCATGGATATACTTGTGAGGATGAGCCTTTCACTTGTCAAGGATAAAACAGCCAAAAAAGGAATATGAATATTTCAAAACATCTGAAAATTAAACATGTGACTTTTTCATGTTGCCAAAAGTTTAGCACATAAAGTACAAGGCTTAGCAGTCATTTGGGCATGGCACTGTTTCCTATACCCTGCTATCTTCACACTATAGCACATTACAATGAGCACTCTAGATGAGGTCAAGACAATAGTGTCACCAACTTTGTGTGTGGCAACAAAAACTTCTGGTATTGAAAACGTGAGCTTTGATACACTGTACTCTCCCTCTATTACTCTAAATATAGGTGGTTAGATTGCTTATAAAATATATATCCATTAGGATTACAAAGTTTTAATGTGAGCAAATAAATATCTTAGCATACATTATGTATTAGGGAGGCTTACATGTGTCTGTTTCTTGCCATGGTTATATCAAGTCTATTTTTAACACATATGTATGTTTTTTATTATATTTTTAGTTAGTCTCGGGCAATTGGTAAATCATATTTAATTATACAACTTTTACAGCTAAGTTAATATGTTTCCAATGTCAGCTATGCACTTTATCAAGCAGCCTACGGGTTAGCATTAGCTGTGACTTTGGCTAAGTCTGCTATTTTATTTCTTCTAAAGGTCACTTGTGGTTCCGAATAAACAAGACAACAGCCAAATGCTAAACCATTAGCTTCAAACAAAAAGTTTCTTAAACACTTGTTGCAGGATGTAGCATAATTACAAATCAACCATCAGCAACTGTGGGCCATAGGTGGAAGTACATATTGAACAGTGCTGACTGTTATGCCACTGAACATTCCCATATCTGAAAAAAATACATTACTTTCATTATGTTAAAACTTTGAAATGCCAATGGATATATGTTATATGCAACAAAAGTAGGTCTTAAATAGATAGGAGTAGGCCTAAATAGTTGTCTAAAGGGTTTGGGGTAGCTGAGACTTCCTTTGTAAACCATATATTTTCTCATTGATGGATATTGAAACCTATTTTAGCACAGTTGTTATAAGCTGGTCATATAAGGAACACTCATTGAATAAATTGTAATATTTTATAATAATAATAATAATACCTAAAATTATTAATCCAGTGAAATGGTTAAGTGAAATCAAATGTTAATAAATCAAAACAACTTGAGTATAAAACATGTATTGTGCCATACATCATCTTTCCAGGAAACCCTAAAGTGAAAGCCATAGTTCCCAAATACATTTTATAACAGCTTTTCTGTTTAGTAGGACATTTGTTATTAAAGTACACAAATCTTCTATCATAGACATTCATGAATTACAAAATAAATGCGTATTTTTACTCTGACAACATACTTTTTAAAAAGTATAGTTATATGAATAATAAATAATACACTACTGCTGTAAGTTTCGTCGAACAGCAAACCAAGTGGAGAGAGCAAGTAAGCAAAGCCAAAAATATTGTTGCTTAGTACATTTCTCCCTTTTTCTAAGTCATGCTGGAATCCCAAACTGTACCATTATTGTGTCTTTATAAATAAATGGAATCTTCAAAAATTTGTTTTGACTTATGTTAAAAATGATGAACCTGTACACAGTCTTGTTCTGAATTGATTGGAGCACAGTTTGCGCCAGCGTGGGGTCCAACATGCACAGGTATATAAAGCTTAAAACCATTGTGTCCCGAAAATATGGTAAAAAATATATCCATGATGCTGCAGCTGGAGCAGTATATCCAGTCCAAAAATCAGACAATGTATGTGGGGAGCTCTGTGGAAAATTTCACATGATGTACATGAGGTTTCATACAACCTGCAGGGGGCGACAGAGCACAGAAAAAAGGCACATTAGAAGATATTTTTCTAACACTGTATCATGCACACTGACCAGTGTAGACAAGTAGACCAGTGGGCCACAGCAGTTTCTCATTAGCAGTGGTCACTATTCATTAAAGGTGACCAAGGAAAGGTAACAGTGATGAACTCTATCGAAGTTAGTAGATATAGTAGAACTGCATAGCTAACTAACCACAAAATTTGTTTAATTGTAGAGAAAACAGATCTGAATCACTTCATTTATATCAAATCCAGGTGAAATTGTGTTACTATATGTCACAGGCAGCTATTCATACTGTAACCATTTGACTTCCTAAACACTAGACCTGGTGCACCTGGTGTTTGTGTTGAGTTTTACTGTAAACAAACAACCCAGAAATCATGCACTGCCTCTTTTAATTATGCCTTATAAAGTGGATATTTACATGAACTAAAGATGCAGGTGTGAAACCAGAATGAATTCCCTCTAATGTAAAAAAAGTATGTACATTTAAGGGTATATATTGAAAGTAGTTTCCGTGGAGCAGATATTAGCACATTATATGATAAGTAGACAACAATGTACAGTATAGCAAGTCTCAATAGAAAAATGTGTAATCCACTACAGAAATGAAGGCAAATAGAGCAGGACATACAGAGAAATACATGCAGATGGTGTGTAGAATGATGAACGATGATGATAGTGATGATGACAAATGGTTGTATTTGCAAAACAGGAGACAAAATGTTTTTTTGTTTACTTTTTGAAAATTGCTGCAAGATGAGGAACTAAATAAAAACAGAGACGATAAAAAATATGTATTGTTACTTATTACAAACCAAGAAGAAGAGTAAAGCCTCTGTTTTGGAATTACAGAAAAAGCTTGTCTAATTAGTCATTTGTTGAGGTGTCAATTTTTGTTTATCTTTTCATTTCATCAGTCACCACTCTGAAACACCAAGCCTCTCAATATTGTGTAAAATAAAAGGTAAAGATACCAAATAATCTAGCTGCAGTAGAGTTATAGTCCTTTAGCTTTCTGTGACTTGATTGGACCATTTCACCTCTGAAGAACATAAACAAAAAAATTATCTCAATGGCAAATGAACAAACTTTGATGAAATACGCACAAGCTATGGTAGAATGGTGTGAAATATTTAGCTAGATATACAGTATTTACCAATGGGCCGTGAGTTGAACTCTGTGTCCAGAATCTCCAAAGAGTGCACCAGGTCCCGCATGGAGGTGGGCGTGGCCTCTGTTGGATTAGCTGGACTCATCATTTCTTGTTCTTTTTCGTTCTGCATCTGCGCATAGACGTTGAGGCCTGGGATCTTCCTTGAGGAAAGATTTACAGTGAGGCAAAGAGATGGAGATAATGGCCTAAACCAGTGCTTCTCAAACTGTGGTACATGGACCAGTGGAGGTACACAATATTGGTAGTTGCAGTTCCAGGGCTTCCTTTTGTTACTTGAGCTTTGCTCATTTGTTTTGTTTTAGTTTGTCAATTCTACTTTAGTACTTTTGGCAAACTGGTTTATAGCTGGTTTACACATAGTGTTAAGACCCTCGGACTCTGTTTATAAATGTTTTTATCTGGTTAATTGTTGGTATGTAGGTGATTTAGACCTGATGAAAAATTCCAGTACATCCTTATTTCCAATCCAAGGTGGTACTTGAAGTATAAAGCTTTCTTTTTGAGTTCTGAGCATAGAATCTAATACAGGATAATACATTTGCTAATATCCTTGCACTTATTATGTTACAGTGGTCCCTCGTTTGTCGCGGGGGTTACGTTCTAAAAATAACCCGCAATAGGCGAAATCTGCAAAGTAGTCAGCTTTCTTTTTTACAAATATTATGTTTTAAGGCTGTAAAACCCATCACCACACACTTTATACACTTTTCTCATGACCTGGGCTCCGCATCATCCTGCTCCTCGCTGTCATGAATGTCATTGCTGTCAGCAAATGTTTCATAAAGCTTTTTGTGTTGAAAATTATTTCGAGCAGAACCGTAATTGGTAGGCTATAGCCTACACGAATATACATGCATTTGAACGATGAGACGTGACAAGTTTTAACTTTGATTGTTGTAAACTTACAAAATCAATATTCGTGGTGCGTGCAGGTTTGCCGTTCAATGTAAGTTTCCACAGAGATCTACCTCGATAGATAGCGAACCCACTTCGTAGTACTGACAACCCGGGCTTAACCCCGAAGTTAGCCCGCTATCTCTATAATCCAGCTTTGTAGTACAGGGCCCCGGAGACAGGGCACGGAGGAGTGATTGACAATGGTTTACAGTCCCTTAGCCAATCAGGACGCAGAACACAATGCGCGTTCATACACTGTAAAAAAAAGCATGCAAAACTGCGCAAAAATATCCGCAAAACAGCAAGGCCACAAAAGGTGAACCGCGTTATAGTGAGGAACAACTGTATACATTTAAATTAGCATCAATTTGTATTATAAAAGCAAAACATTTCATCCCGTGCTTGACTGCAGATCCCTTTGACCCTCTGTGCCCTTATCCTTTGAAAGTGCACCTTGACAAGGAGAAATCATTTTAAACTTAGGAAAGGTCAACTGCTCAGGTATAAAGGGCTTAATATTGATAGCAACTGAAGGTTGACTGACATTTCTTTAGCAAGGTCTGATCCAACAAAAGACAGCATTTTCAAACTATCCCTCTTGTATTGCGAGGGCAAGGCCAGTTGTGTGCTGAGGAGCTATGGGATAGGCTGTAGCAGACCTTTGACAGCCAGCGATCAAACCTTTTTGTAGAGCCTTTGCAAGAATCTTTTATTTACCAAGCTCTCATGATATCCAGAGACATGCCTTACTGCATTTTGTGGAAACTGGGATGGCTACATTATTAAATCAGAAAAATGCAATAGAAAAAAACAGGGAATAGATTGGCTCTAAACTACACATCTAATCTAGTAAATCAGATCTAAACAAGACTTAAACCTAAATAATATTATGGATTAATAAAAACCGGAACTTGGACAAAACAGGAACATACAATCTTGGCATTTCATAAATACTTTTACCTTTTGAATTTGTAGATGACAAAAACAGCTAAACCTGCGACGACCACTGATAGCAACATTAGCATTGCAGATCCGCTGTGGTTCTCGCTGGTGTCCACAAGGGGCGCTGCAGAAAAATGTTAGACACAAATGTAACATAAGGTAAACATATCCAACACAGTTAAGAAGCGTTCAACACAGTAATGGCAATTATGTCTCTATAATATGTATTTGATATTAGGTTGTATGGACATGTTGCTCCAGAGGTGGGTAGTAGCCAAATACTTTACTGAATTATGAGTATGAGTATGTCAGAGTAATATTATTCAAGTAGGCCTATTTAGTAAAAATACAATCAAGTACTAACAGTTTGAATGCAACATTAATTTTAACATTATCATGAAAAAAATGCATTAGACACTTCTGATGCTTCCAAACAATTATCAGTAAACCACAATTAATAAAACCGTTACAACATAAAGCCTTTAAAAAATAAAAAGGTAACATACAGAGGTGGGTAGAGTTGCCAAAAACTGAACTCAACTAAGAGTATTTTAACTAAAAAAAAAACAATAGAAATACCATTTATCAAAAAAGTTACTTAAATAACTGTAAAATATAACTTTTAACTACCCACCTCTGGTTAGCCCCTTTAGGACAGTAGCAGCGTCCCCAAAAGGAAGAGGCACACATACGTGTACCGGTGCTCACTCTCTGAATGTCTCTGTGTAGCTACATGACCAATCAGACACAGAGTGGGTTGTATTAGTTTATGAGGGGTATATTCGCTTTAAAATATGTATCTAAAAATGTATATCTGAAAATAGCCATGATTATTACCTAGACGTTCATAATAAATCTCATCCAGAATAAATTTGAATTAAAGGGCCTAATACATTACATATGATATTTTTTGAGTTTTCGACCATGTTATAATGTTTTACCTCATCAAAACCATACCTGGTATTGCTTGTGATTTGCTTTATTCACACATTTGAGTGCCTTTGTATTCTCTGAAGCTAACATTCTTTAGGCTCAAAAGACTTCCTCCGTATCCCTGCCCCCCTCCCTAGCCACTCCTAATTCTGTTCAAAGCATGCCAAATTAAAATTTGTCAGCAATGTCAACATACAACTACCGGAAAAATCGTATATCCATTGATGTATTAGACCTTGAGATGAGAACATACTCCCAGTTACTATAAAAAGGTGAGTGTGTGTGGGTATAAAGTTACCTGCTGATAGGTGAGCTGCATACACTGTCACCTGGACCCCCGGCCGCAATGTGAACTGAACTAGGTTCTGATTTAAGGCGCTCAGCAAAACTTCAGAAAGCTGTAGACACAAACAAAAAGACAAAGACAAGAAAAGTTAGAAAAATAATACACATTGAAATTTGTAGTTTTTTTCAGTCAAAGGTCATTGCCCAAATTCATCAAACTTTGGTCTCATCTGTCTTTGGTTTTGTCTTGTCATTTATCAACACATTTCTGACATTTCATAGCAAATTTGTTTTTAGTCCTGATCAATCTTTGCATGGATTCATTTTTTAACGTCAGGCAAAAATAATGGAGTTCAGATTCTGTTTGCCCTTGACAGGTGCTTGATAGTTCATAAGTCTGCTCTGTCAGGTGCTGAGTGATAGCCAGCAACAAGAAAGTCATAGAAGACACCCAAAAAGAAAATGTGAACACTATTGTCTTATGCATTTGTATGTGGCTTGACTGCTCGGCATTAAGAACAACAGAAACATAATAGTTGCCATTTTAAAGTCAGAATAGCTAATTTGCAGCTAATTTTAGAACACAAAGAAATAAAATAATGCAAACGCAGTATACTCAAACAAAATATCTGAAGATATGCAATATGATACATTTAATAGAAATGTCACTATCAAGCAACATTTCTCTATTCATGTAACGCTGATAAAAACAAGTGGCTATAACTGTTCAGATACACAAACCAAACAAATCTTTGCATTTCCATTTGACTGTTTCCATTTTTATCTCTGTAGCGCCTTTGTTTGTCTTATCTTTGGCCCATTTGCCAAATTAATTATTATGAGTCATATCTATAGCCTCTTAATCTCTTTATATTCTATAGCAGTTCAAATTTAGACTATGTTACTGCTAATTACATTTTCCCCACTGTATACCAGGGTCAGTAAATCTATTATATGTTCGAATAAGCGAACAACACTCTACACTTTGGACATGCCAGCCTTGAATTAAGATTTATTGCAGTCTTGCAGGGGAGAAGAGGATGTGCAGGTGCGAGGAGTAAGAAGAGAGAAATAGTGGAAGATTACCTGTTCCACAGTAAAGTTTGACTTGTTAACCTTACATAATAAAAAGTCCAGAAAATCATTTGCCTAATATTAAGTAAATTCTTTATTAGTTACAAGTTAATAATTAAGATAACATTTAGATTAGACAGTGTATGTGAAGTAATTTACTAGTTTTCTCTCCTTATGATTTAGTGAAGTGATCAACTTTTTAGGCTATTTAGGTTAACTGATAACTTGTTAATACTCATCAGCCTTATTGATGAGTGGACTACAGAGGTTCCTCTGGCATGTGCTAAAATTATGGTAAAATATGGTTTAGTGAGGCAACACTGGCATCTGCTGGACAAACCAGAAATTGCAGCTTTAAAGTGCTGATTTTATAGGCGCGTTAGAATAAGGGAATATCTCTAAATAATTATATATTTTATATCCTGTTTAGTCTGATTTTGAACTAACTTGCTTTAAATTACCATTGTTTCTACAAATCAAACATTAGGGTTCTTTGCTGGCAGTTATACACATGACCATGCTAAGCTTGCATAGTGAGAAACAAATTCACAATTTTATAAATTACTCTGGTCTGATTAATATGAAATTTATCTTAATCATTGTGACTTTTTAGTTAGCAATTAGTTAAAGTTAAATTTCAATACATTCAAGAAAAAAATCTCTCTAAATGGAAATGTTGTGTATTTAAAAGTTTTTGAGCAAATACTATTTAGTGTGTTAGTCTTCTGGCGGACTTCTGGTCCACAGTGATGTCCCAGAGATGACTGAACCTTAGCTTGCCCAATCTGTGCTCTTGGCCCAACTTGAGCTTTCCCCTTTGACCCAAAGACCTCACCCAGACACCAGCACCTCTCACTGTTACCATTCTAGATTAACTTTATGTGATTCTACAAAAAACAGCTAGACTCCTGCCTGAAAGCTTTAACATTATCATCCTTCTATTTATACATTTTAGCCCAGAGTCAAGTATTTATTTATTTAATAGTTATTTAAATTTTTTGTGTCATTAAAAAATCTAGACATCTGAAATGTCCACTTTCACAACAGCTGCTTTAGTTACAGTGTGGTTGTCTCACCTGATCTAAATGTGCAGAGCTCTTGTCAGGTTTGCCCTCTGTTATCTGTTTGTCTGGAAGTAAGAAGAACTCAGCCGCTGTGGGTAAACCAGCTAGCACTGTGACCAGGAGCTGATCCTCTCTCACGCCTGTGGCCTGTAGAGAAAACATACATTAAAAAGACATGTGGAATTATGTCTTGTTGACAGGTCACTAATATCAAAATGCAATAATTACACCAGGCATAACAACAGCACCACTGACAGTCTGTTTGGAATATACTATGCATCATTTCATTCTGTGTTAAAAGTTTAGGGACACTTAACCCACATTACCTATGAATGAATGGTGGTTGGAGGGGCCATAGCAGACATTGGCAGAATACACAATATCTCAGTTGTGTATAGACTGCATATTTGGCAGGTGGTCATAATGTTATGTACTGTATATTCGCCGCAATATTTTTCTGTCCTGTTTGTTTTCTTTACTTCCACTGTGAATTTGATATTTGATATGCTTTCCACAATCATGTCATATCCTCATCTAAATCTCCTTTTTTCATGTTTTTGCCCCATGGTTTGGGTTGTCATACGAAAATGATGTCAATAACAAATAACAAATCTGACATGTTCACTGAAGAATGAAGAGAGAGAAAAAGCTGGTTATATTTTTGGCATCCATTTTGATTTTGAGGGATCAAAACGTGTGAAAATATGACGCAAGGCTCGGATCGTATCTTTTCAGGAAGTGAGAAATGTATTGATGTTTGTAGGATGTTGTTGAAAACAGAAAGTTAATGAGACAGGAGCAGTACATGGGGTGTCACATTGAGCCTTGAAAGATGCCTCAAGACTAAACCAAGATTTTACCAGGTCTCATCAGGATTAGGGGTGGGCAGTATGGTAAACAATTATATAACATCATGATTTTAAAGATTATGCTTTTGATTGTATCACAATATTAGTTGACTTTGTATTTTCTGTCTTACTCAAAAGACTACTCTTTGTAAAATCATTTTAACATAAAACTCACTGTATGACTATTCCAGTGTTCATCATAAAAAGCTATACATTTTGTTATATTATATTTTATTAATAAAGACAATGGCATTGATCAAGTAAAAGTGATGGTGAAGAAGAGAAAAAACATAAATTAATGCACTGTATCGCAATTTAGCAAATCTCCTACGTTAGCAGATTGTGATAACTTTATATCTCAGTTAGATTTTTTATTGCCATATCACCCACTCCAATTACTGCTAAACAGGATTAAACTAGGACTAAACTCCTAAAGCCAGGCTAAATTAAATCAGAATTAGAATAAAACAAGATCCAAATCAGGCTTAAACCAGATCCAAACTAAGACAGAATAATGTCTAATGAGGACTTGACTGAACAAGCTCTTAAACCATAACTAAATGAGGTACAAACTAGGACAAAGCCATGTCTAAGTTAGTTTTTAACCTTGTCTCAACGAATATTTTACACTTGACAGGTCACAGAGCTCTCAAACTCCAAGCGTTGCTAGTGGTCCAAAACATATTAAGTGCATTTGAACATATATCTATCAAACCACTGACCACCCCCACTTTAACGTTAGAAGAGCTTGTTACTTTGTGTCCTTGAACCTTGCAGTGTGTACCTCTCTGTAATAAGCATGTTCTTGAACTACTCTGTCATGTCATATATCATCAGAAAATTCAAGTTCTGGAGTTCCAGTACTAAACCAGGTCTAAAACTGGACTTACAATAGTCTAATGCAAATCTAAACCAGGTTTCTCTTTAGTGTGCACAAGTCATGTAATCAGCAGGTTCTTGAACTCCACTCTTGACAGTCAAGTCATCTATCATCATAAAAGTCAAGTACATGTCTGAGAGCCTTGAGGGGTCAGGATGGGCCAGAGGTGCACTCACTGTCCAATTTAAGTATATACTATCTAACCAAATTATTTCCTAGAATATACTGTTCTTTTTAAAAAGTAAAAAGATCAGACATAAAAAGTCACAGTACACATTTTAGAAAGCCTGTACACTTATAGGCAATATCCCTACCTTTCACAAAACCTTCCTACCTGCAAGTCAATCCATTCCATCCATTATAACATGGATACTGGATTGAGACATGTTTTAAGGAATATAGTTTGAAAGTGTTTAATTAGTATATTGTTCTTGTCAGAGCTCATTGAAATTGTCAGTTTTTACTTGAAGGATGTAAAGATGCTGTGAAGGACCTGAGAGTGCACAAACCTGGATTAGGGAGTTCTTGATGACACGGCTCACGTCCAGTCTCCATTCTGCTACATCAGGATTGTGCTCATCCAGATTTGATGAAAAAGCCAGAAGATGGGATCGGAAATAGTCTGTGGGGACAGGGAAATGTATGAGTGTATTTGAACATGAGTCAAAGTTCTGCAGTTTGTATGGACCAAGCTACAGTAAAGATGACAGAAGATTTCTCCAAAAATGTCCATGTTCGATCATGTAAAAATGTACTGCACATGAACTATGATCATTTAGATTCATATGAGCAACTCTCAAGTGAAATATGGGACAGTGC
>JAVQKG010204393.1:0-12826 GCA_036025885.1 Hypseleotris bucephala
ATCACATGAAAACTGTCACAAAAAGTGGAAAATTGTTTGGAAATTACTTTGAATAGCCATAGACCACAGATTTCACCACTTTAGGTACAATGTCGTCCTAATAAAGTGGCCAGTCAGTGTATACCATGTATGCACTATTATATATTGTCTCTTACATTGGAAAGTGTAAATCTCCTAAAAGAATTGCTTGGACCGCACCAGACACCTGCTGCTTTGAGAAGTATCCCAGATCTCATATCACCTGTTTCTCCATTCATTTATTGGCAACACATTGATTCATCTCTGCCAAAAAGCAAATACACACTGTTTTCTCACTGACTTTTCACAATTCAAAACCAAAATTATAGTTCGGGGGAACAAAGATTCACTTAAATTGCTTATCATTTCATATCAAACAAAGCTGTCTTCACGTGGTGTTGGTGAGTGTGGCGTAGTCCTGTGTTTAGTGTACACATAAGGCTGAGGTTCTCACACTCGGTGAACATGTTGGGACTTGGGATCCCCGGAGAATCCCAGATGTGGTCCACTCTCTGCTCGGCTCTAACCTCTAATTACACCATTGGCTCAGCTATAGCTCGTAATTACTGTGATTCAAGCGAGTAGATACCAATTGATTTATTTTTCCTCCTCCTGCTTCAGATACACTCTCACATGTACTAAACCATGCAACAATACAACATGCAGCCTTGACCTCTTTGTGTTTACAGACAGTAACTTTTGGATAGTCTTAGTGTAGAATATGCTTTACTTCCATTTGAGTAATAGGTTTTTGAAGTAACAATACTCAAAAAGACATTTTCTGATGTCCCACCAAACCTCCTTAATTTTTGCAATAATTAACTTTTATTTTACTAGTTTATAGTTTTTTTAAATACCAGGATTGCCACAGTTTTATATGTAATTTTTTTATCTCTCAGATCAACCATTTCTAAAAATACATCAGACTTATTTTCAAGCAGCACATATATTCTTTGTATCCTAGTGTTTTTCCCCACTAGTTTAATTGTTACTGTTACGTGGCTTATTTAAATAACTACTTTTAACTTAGGAGTAATAATATTAACATTACTCTCACTTCAGTTCAAATTTTGCCTTCCATACCCACCTTTACTTATCAGTATCAAAACTCCTTTTTAGGTTAGGTTTGGCTCATTTGTGTTCTTAATTCGAAGATATTGCAGTGAGCTTTGGACATTTCCCACATACATGAGAAAATCTGGGCAGTGACCTAGGTTCTCAAGATACTGTTTCAACAGCTTGTTCCAATTGCCCCCTCTCTTTAAGCTCCTGTAGCACAAACACAGAGGAGGAAACAGCCAGGGCCTAACTTTGCTTCAATAAGGGCAGCCTCAGGGGCACCAGGAGGAAGAGGGGGTCAATCAAATCACAGTGGGCCTAAGGCTGATGAGTTAGTGCTTGTAATAGATGTAATAGGGTAACCTACAATCGCATATAGACTTGGGAATTTGTCCTCTTCACATGGGGTCGGTTCACACTGGCTACTCAGCAACTTGGATCCCTCGTGATTGTTTACAGCAGTGGTAAGAGTAATTATTCCAAATAGGTTGTGTGAAAACTCAGAAAGAAGGAAGGGGACATTGTGTAGGCTAGACACTATGTTGTAATATATTGGAGAAGTATTGACACAAATGATTGAACCAGAAAATGTTTTGTTAGTTGGGATCTCACTGTACGTATAAATCTAACGGATGACAGTATTTACTTGCAGAGACAATGTTAGAAATTTGCTCTAGTAAACATTCTGAGAGTTTTTGTTTTATGTCAGTTGGCCTTGTAATCACAGTTATTAACCATGACACACGAAAGTATCTACGTTTCTTCACTTCCGATTCTTCATTTTAAATATCTGATACCATGTGAAAGCAACTGACTTATTATTGATTCTGTAAGTCTGGCCATTGTCCAAGGTGAGCTCCGCCAAACACCCATAGTTGTGGGGATGGAGACTGGATGAGATTATAAGAGAATTACCAGCAAATAAAGAAAAGATGTATGTAATGGTCCAATGTTACAACACTCCAACCTTCCCTTGTGGTTTTACAAATCAAGACCAAATGCATGAATATGGGGCAGTGTTTGAATTGAGAGTAGTTTGTATAACAACAGATCAAAACAATGGACGACCTCAAATTTTCCTTTGCAATCATTGCATTTTTCTGAAAGTCCCTTTTTTGTCACCGCTAAAGTTGCCAGAATGACTCATGCCTGGATTTCCTGGATGTAGAAGAGCTGCCCTTTAAAATACACTTTCCATTTTGCCATGTCTTGACCTAAAATAAGTTAATAGCTACTTTTAATTGAGGCATTGAAAAAATAGAAAAACATGCTGTGGACAAAAGTAGCTATAATTGTGGCTAATAGTGAACCATGTCTAATTTAGAAAACTCCTCCACAAGTAAAGGTATCCTAATGACACAACATTTCTTCAAAACATGACAGTACTGAGTGAAATACTGAAGCAGGTGGGCTTCCATTGTCAGAGTTATTTTACTGTTTAGTCTTTCTTCAACTCATGTGTGGCTTATAATTCCATGACCTTAACTTTTAACAAGGCCAAACCTGTTTCATCTCTCTGTCTTGATGGAGACTTGTGGTCGAAAAATGGTTTGTTCAAAGCAACAAAAGTCCTAAAGTGACATGTGGGAAGGGTATACAATCCTCCTGATGACTGAAACACATGCGCTGTGTGGGCCAGCACTGGTTTATAGCCTTAAATGACTCACACTAGCATCTATTTTGTCCAGTAATTTAGAATGTCCCTTTCCTACTCCCGACCATTAGGATCACTAGATTCTCTACTTTTTCTTTTTTATTTCTTTGTATGATAAATTTGGCACATATCGTATTACAGGTGAATCTATATGTTATTTGATACTACTAACTAGACACTAGCTGTTTGGGTGCACGAGTGGTTGTTGCTTTGACTCTCAGCAAAAATATTGCACTTACATTACCTGGTTAAGTCAGTACACTATGTTTCTGAGTAAACTGCATGTCCTCCTCACATGTAAAATTGTGCATGTTCAGTATGTGCCCCACCTAAGGCCCATAGCAGCGGGGATTGGTTCCATACATCCATAGGAGTAAGAAGATTAAATGAATGAAATGGTTTGTTAGTAAAGCAATTTTCAGTTTGACCACAACGTTGTAATATTTTTTCAATGCATTAACACGGTGCACACAAAACTAAATTTAATCATAATACCAGCATACCGTCCACCCTTAGATGAAAGTGTTTCTTTGTTCCTCTATGCTCTATAGCCGGGTCAGTGTGTTGAGCTTTCATTGGCTTTACATTGAGCCCTATGTCTAAACTGTCTCAACACAGGAGCGCCACGTGCAGATGGTGGCCTTACTGATTGTTTATGCTGCCGGGTGAGGTGCTCTGTGGGAAAAACTATTCTCCATGGTTGGGATCGATGCAGCAGAGATAAGGCTGCTCTCTATGGCCTTGGCTGAGAGTGCATGAAAATTCTTGTTCTTGTGTGAAAATGTGCCTTCCGATTTGTAAATGAGCAGCAAGGTCATGTTAAGTCCCAGTGTTATTCAAAATATTTAAAAGTGCTCGTTCTGTAAGTGAACTTTTGACTAGACTGGAACGCAGTGACAAATATAAAGATTTGTGCCAGCATAATGTCAATGTAACTAACAGCATAGTTAGATTTAATGTGATATTCCTCATTTTAATGTTTTTGGACAGACATTTTATCCATTCATCTTCTTCAGCTTATCCCTGCCTGTGACAATTTCTGACTTGAGGCTATGCTAGCAACTATGGACCTTTGGCAGGTTACAGCCCAGTAAGTAACCAGTAAGATGACTTTGCATGTAGAAACACAGACAAACCATTCACTCTCATATTGTTTCACTCGGGTGCATTTATAGTCACCAATTGCTAATTAACATATGTAATTTGCAGTGAGAGGAAGCTGAATTACCTGTTGAAATCATATGGTAACACAAGGAGAACATGCTGACTTCACCTGAGATAGATTGTAGTTAGCCAGCTTGAGGACTGTAAAAGCAAAAATGTGTCTTTTTTCCTAGGGCATACATCAACGTGGGAAATGCACTTACTATAAAAGACATGGTTCGTTTAAAATATGTCTGTCAGCCTATCCTGAGCATGTACAGGTGTCAGCTTTGAGTACCTATCGAAACTCAATGAAATACACCCCACCAAAGTCAACCCACAACTTGCCTGAGCTTGATCAGCCAATTACCTTTACGCAGGGATCACAATCTCACACTTTGTCATGCTGTCTTGCAAATTCTCCACTGCAGGGCTATTGGTGTGAGATTTACTACACAGATTTGTATCATCGTTCCTAAACTTGTGCTGTACCCTGGCCCGGTTGAGTAATATCTATGAGAACTGTAGCTCAACCTTGAACTCAGCTTGTATTTGTATCAAGTAGTAATGAAGGCCCTTTCTCTCCCTCTTTCTGCCCAATAGCAAATATATATATCACTATTAACAGACCCACATTCCACTGGAGGCACCATGAGAAACACAGGCATGGGACTTTTCATTACATAAAATTCCAAGCTCCAAGTAATAGTAAACCTAAACCAGGGCTAAGTTAGGATTACATTTTTATTAATTAGTTATCATCTACAGTAGGGTTAAACCAGGTCAAGGGCTAATCTAGAAGTAAATGAGTTATAGATGTAAAACCAAGGCTAAAGCAAGGACTGGATAAGTAAGTATAGTATGACCAGGAACAAGCCAGGTATATATCAGAAATAGGTGTAATTAAGGAGTAAATCAGGTTGAAATTAGAACTATACTTAATCTGACTGAACCAGGACCGATCTAAACCAAAAATCTCAGCAACTTAACATTTTGTGTATTAAATTATATTCTGGACATTGGTCAGTAGTAAGCCAACCCTTGTTCCAAGTCCTAGAGAAGTCCCTGCTATTTACTTCTCCTGACATAAAACCATTGATCAAACTTAAACCTTTTAGATGTAAACTAAGAAGTGATTGTGTCTGCCACTGCTCTGGGTTTCTTTTGTGGTGGCGAAATATGCCTTGTGTGTGGTCTAAGTGGTTCCCGTCTTCAAGATCTCTAAAAGACACTTCAGATCTCAGCCTCTGCAGAGCGCGGAGTGCCGAAGAAGACGTCCAATAAACACGTTTTAAGGAGCCGCAATCCCACAAGATCCCTTTGTTTCAGGGAGGACACCACGGCCGTTGTGCAGACTGCTGTCTACCACTGCCCTGAGTTGTGGTGAAAGGCATCATTCAGTTAAAGCTGCACTACCTGATTTTTTGTGATTGTAAAAGTGATGTGTCTATTAAAATGTAGAGTTTGAATGATGCACTCCAGTTTTCTAATTCCTATCCTTCACCACCCTCTATCACAGTCTCACACAAGCAGGAAGTCTGCACACAAGCCAGTAGGTATGAGAATAACACAGCAAAGATCTGGAGTTGGATTTTAATTCGTCAAAAATAAAGAAAGCTGTGAATAAGCTGTGAATTTTGAAATGTTCTGTATAGATAAAGGATTTATCAACCAATCAGAGTGATCCTGTCTTATGAAAGCCTGTGATTGATTAAATTGTTCTTACCCTCACTCTAAAACAAAAACCCTTATAGCACAGTCCACAGGTGACCTCAAAGACTAAAATTTTCTCAGATGACTCCTGTTAGGTTGCTACTAATAACTAAATAATTATCTTTGACAAAATACAAGAAAATATAACTCAAGTAGTGCAGCTTTAGGGAACTATATTGACATCTAATCTTGGCAAAGGGGGAAGCCAAGGGGAAAATCAGATGAGTTCAATTGTTGAAACTTCTTTTTATTGAATTTTTAGAACAGCCCAGAACAGTTTTGATTGTGCAACATGCAGGTGATTGGGTGATGCCTCTGCATGATTCATACACATGGTCTTTATCTCTTTGCGGCTTAAAAGGAGACACCAGAGAAATGATTCCAGAAATTCTTACAACATGCAAGAAATGGAGAAAAGGATAGAGCCAGGTCCAGTAAATCTCTTATGATGCGACAGAGGATTTAGAATATCCCATTGTGCTCCAAGACAGTTGAACACATATATCAATACCGTACAACCATTATGATGAAGTAGTAAGCTTTACAGATTACAGACACACACTTAATAACAAAAATGGATTGGATTGTGTCTTGCCCAAGGACACAACAGCAGTATGTCCCCAGTTAAACCCATTAAGAGCTTTATATTTAGTTTTTGCTTTCAGGTCAGTTCACATGTTTTTTGAGTTTATACTGTCATGTTAAATTGTTATTTAAAGCAGTAGCTGTTTTGTCTTTTATCCATTTTTTACACAAGCAATTTAACTAAATGTTTCAATGGGCACTTTGAGTTGATTGAAAGGTAAATTGTAATGAAATGTTCTCCGCGGAGCCAGCCATCTTATGTCTTTTGTGAGTGAAAGATTTCTGCATCCTTCGTAGAAAAGAGGAAACTTTAAACTGAGCCCAGGATCAGGTGCAACCAGAAAGTCTATTTCCCACAGTCAGGGCCTTGGCAGCAATGGGCCGATATCTGACACTAATCACCCATTAAAAGAGTAATGCTGCCAGACCAGAGAGCGACAATGACAGCTGCTGCTACTACCTCCAAATGAGGGATTCAAGGAACACAAAACTGCTTTGAAACCAGTTCTTGTTGTTTTGAGTTGAAAAGACTGAGAGGGACTGGAAATGAAAAGAGGACATGATTTTGTCACAAGTTGTTATAAAAGAATGCATTGCCACAAGCCAAGGAAAAGATGATATACTTCCACAAATCCTTGAATCATCCTAGAAAAACTGTATTGATATACAAAGGAAATTGAGTCACAGTAGCTCCGTTGTTTTGTTGTTGTTCTGTGTTTTTTAAAATAAGCAATTATGATAAAATACAAAATAAAATAAATAAAATAACATAGTATAAGCAAGAAAAATACAGGATCTGCAAATGTACAAAGTTGATCAGCTTTTTAATATAACTTGAAATGAGAATTGGTTATAAATTGACCTGGTTAAATTAAGGATGAATAATATCAATTAAATCTCTCTTGTGCACATACGGTAGTCATCTATTCACAAAAAAATCTCCATTCATTATTTGCAGGGAGACCACCCTTGACCAAATACCTTTCAGGCCTGTCACACATTGGCATTGGGTTTAACAGTGTGCCAGGGAATGTACCATTCCATGGGCGTCTGCGAGTGGGGATCAGTGTTAAGCCAAAGAGAGTGGTTTCGGGACAGTTTTAATGCCCCACCTGTTGCGGCTCAGCTCTAGTCCTGGGTCTTATAGGATCCGGTCCGCACAGCTGTGGGTCGGATCTGAGTCCAGGCCAGGACCAGGGGCCAGGACCTTCTTACATCTCCTCCTACTGGCCTCTGTTCTAACAGCACTCACAACAATGGAGCTCCTGAGTGGGTGCTCTGACCTCAGCAGGCCTGTAATCGAATGATATGGAGAAGGGCTGTGGTGAGCTATTGGCCAGAGGAATGCAACTTGCACAAGAACAGTTGGAGGCAAAAGTGAGTTATGGAGAGCAATACTTGTGAATTTTGGGGGAATTTCTAAAGAATAATATAATGCAAGGTGTGATGAGCCAGTTGGATTGAACATAGCTAAACCATGTAGTTGCATGAATCATTAATGTTCAGGTGCACGATATGTTGATCAGTGTCTAACATCAATCAGCTTGTCTTCACCACAAAACAGCTGTATTGGATTTTTTCTCTTTTTTGGACCATTATCTGTAAACCTAGAGAAAGCTCTGTAAAATTAGTAGATATCGTCATATAGTCTCTTTTATGATGCTTAAACTTAAACAAACCTGCTGATAGGATAATCAACTTTTTGCAGGTGTACTATGTAAAATTGATGGTGAATGTACATGCTGCTAGGTTCCTTTTTATGCTGTTTGAAGTTGAAAAACCTCTCTTACGCAATCATTGTTTGTGTTTTTGCTAAGTCGGTTCATTTTATCTTCTATTGTGATCCATTCAGGAAACTCTGATGTTGCTTCCTGGTGTGAAACAGTGTGGTGTAAACATGATACTAGTTCTAGCTGTGGGTCAGCCTCCTCCAGTTTTTCTTCTGTTGTGTCCCTATTATTTAAATAAAAGCTACCAGATTTTGAATATGAAAAAAAAAGTTTGAAAGTTTGAATGATGTGCTCCCCTTTCCCCTGCCTCTCCTTCTCAACCCTCTGTCATTGTTGTTTTTTCTTTGAATTAAAATCATATCATCTTATCATACAGCCCACAGAGGGTCTCAAAGTCAATTTCTGTACTTCCGTTATGCTGTAGAATTATTTTTGCTCAGCTACAAAGACAAAGAAATCAGGTTCTGCAGCTTTAATAAGGAAAACATCAAACTGAAGCGACAGTGGTGCAGTGGATAATTGTTTGCCCTGCAACCAAAGAGTTGCCCGTTCTAATCCATATGTCATTGTTGTTGTGTCCCTTGGCATGGCACTTAACCCACATTGCTTATGGTTGAATTGTTGTGTGATTGGTGTTTTATGCTGGTTGGAAGGGCTTCAGGCAGGCTTTATTATTATCATCGTCATTATTATTATTACTATTATGATTATTATTAAAGCAGCAAGGGTAAACAACTTGCTTAAAAACATTCCAGTGTATGTTTTTTTCTTTTGAATGGAAAATGCATGACCCCTGTTGCTCTGCGGCCTCTTGAGAGATGTCTTTATTAAGTAGACTGATGTGACTGCCTGCCTGTGCATGTCCATTTAAAACAGTTGAGTTTGAATAAGCAAAGGGGATGCATGAGCTACACTTTCCCACAGTATAGCAGTGCTCTTTATAGTTCATGACCGCATGGAAACTCTTCTCCCACTAAAAGACTATGGGCGGACTGGTGGACCGTGGCAACTCAGATAACGCAACGGACCCAACATTGAAAGTGATTAGCCACCAGATAAGCCATTGTGCATCTAGTGGGCACTGCTCAGACCGATTTATGGAAAGATCCCAGCCCTAAAATTGGTTTCCCACCACACTGTAATGATGAGATCTCTATTTATTCCCATGTGCAAGATGTTTGTGTATGCTTACATACTTGTCCAAAAGTCCAACTAACCAACATTTATTGTATGTTTGTCTTTCTTTGTATTTAAATCTGTAGACAGTGAAATATTTACTTTTGTTTACTGTCTAACCATAAAGTTGCTAGTTCAATCCATGCCAGGTTTATAGTGTTGTTGTGTCCTTGCGCAAGACACCTTACCCACTTATGTAACATGAATGTGTTAGTTTCATGAGTGTGTTTTGTTATGATTCCAGAAGCCATAGGTTGAGGTATGGCTGCCACATCTCTGTCAGTCTGCCCCTAGTCAGCTGTGGCTATAGAAGTACCTTATCTTTGTCAATTCTAAGACTGTGAAATGAATAATGCAAGCACTTTGGCTGTCTCAAAAGGCATTATATAAACTATGAAAATATGAAATCCAACGACCACTATCACTTTGGGTAACACAATCTTGCAGCCACCTGCCATTTCCCGAATTTGACCTCCACTTCAGTGCAGCTAAGGTCCCGAGCACAACATGAGACCAGGCTCCTCATCTGCTTCCATGCATCTTTCAAACCCTTTTTTGTGTGTGCGTTTTTTTTTCAGCTGCAAGCTCGTTGTATGGATATCGGTTTTCTTTTGGTGCGCCATGGGGCCTGTGGCTGCACTGTGACGTTTTGGTTCTGCCTTTAAAACTTCTGTAGCCAGACACTGCGAGGTTGTGACCTGTGTATGTGTGTGAGTGACAGGAAGGAACGCCGTCTTTAAAGAGGATTTACTGTGAATTAGCACGGCCATTTGATGCTCTTTTTCAACATGATCCGTTCCACCCAGAGCAGATTGCTTTAGGCACATACAAATAAGCAAATTGCAATTCAGCTATAGATTAGAAAAAGCCCTACACAAAATGGAGATGTTTCGGCAAAGATTGCTGATTGTGATTCGCTACATTTGTCTTAAAAGCAAAACCCATTATTTTTGTAACACTACACTCACTTACCTGTACCTAATAAAGTGGCCCTGATGTAGTCTTTGCCACTGAGGCCTTCAAAGTTTGGCATTTTGTGTCTTCAGCAATGATTGGTATTGGGTGGTTATTTTAGTTACTGTAGCCTCTATATCATCTCTAGCCAGTAGGTTATCCGTGTGACATTTTTACCACAAATTGCCACTCACACTGTAATGATGAGATCTCTATTTACTACATACTTGTCCAAAAGTCCAACTAAACATAAACATTTATTGTGTGTATGTATTTCTTTCTATTTATTAAATATAATAGTTTGAAATTTGACATGATATTTCCTTGATTTGGGGCCGTTGTCTTTTAAGCATTCTGAGCAAGTACATCTCAATAGATCAGCAGTTTCTGGAATATAGTCAAGCAGCTTTACACAAGAGGCAGATCACTTCATCTTATTTGGAAGCATCATTAAATCTCAACATTGCAGGGTGTCATTGTCTGGCTTCTTATGGTGGAAAAATAGCAACAAAATTCCAGTCTGGATGTTTTTCTGTTTTTCCCTTCATGTTTGGCTAGGCCCGGGTGAACAATAGTTGTGCAGTAGTGGAGTGATCCAGCTCGCTCTAATCAGTTTGGAGGAGGGCAGCTGTGAGGCAAAGACACCACAGTTACCATCCAGCTGGCTCAGACTCTGGGAACCAGCGAGAACTGCTCAGATGCACTTTATTCCATTACAATCCTGCAGTGCTTCAGCTCTGGCTCTGTCTTTGTGGGCTCCTCTGCCCTTTTTATTATCAAGAGCTCTCTTTTGGACGCACACCAAACAGTTTCTCCCGCCTTTGATTGAGATATGATAATTAAAGCTGCACTACCTGATTTTCTAACTGTAAAAGATGTCTTGAAAAAAATTGAGCTTGGATGATATGCTCCCCTTTCCTAATTCCTAATTCCTCATTCCGCGATCCTCTATCACTGTCTCGCACAAACTAGGATGTGTGTACACAAGCCATGAGGTATGAGAATAACAACAGAGATCTGGAGTTGGCTTTTTATTCTATAAAATAAAAAACAAAATGAGCTGCAGAATTTAAAATAAAACTAATATAGTCCCTTAACATTATTCCTGATAGATTCTAGTTCTGGTAAGATAAAGGAAGTATCGTCCAATCAGAGTGCTCCTGTCCTATGAAAGCGTGTGATTGGTTAAACAGTCCTTCCCTCGCTCTAAAACAAAAACCATTATAAAACAGCTTTTTTTCAGATGACTTCTGTTGTGCTGTACTAATAATGAAATTATTATTTTACTAATTATCTATGCTATAAAATATGGAAAAAAGAAATCAGGTAATGCAGCATTAAGATGATACACAACTGGTAAAAACTTTTAAAATATCTGTTTTATTCAGTCATAGCATGGACTCATATGCCAAACAACAAACTGCTAATAGTGTATAGTCACAAAAATGTAGGGATGCTTGACTTTGGTTACATTCAGGTTACCCCCCCAGTTTTTCACAAATGTCACCCGGAAAAAATCAAACCTAACCTCTGACTAGTTTAAAGCAGCACATTGCAACATACAGTATATTACATTTTTAGTGTTGTCATGTTGCTAACAAGTAATGCTGTGGCTTGTTGGTTTTGGCAGACCTAAAACCCACCCACTTGCGGCCATATTGTCACACCATTGGTCAACCCACTTGTGAGTTTATAAGCCGGCAAATGTTACAGAAATCCACACTGCTGCACAAGGCAATAATGATAATGGATATCATGTACATCTATTAGACATTTACCTCAGTCATTTTTTAGGAGACATTTTGGTAGCACTTTACAGCACAGTAATAATGTGGTAATGTGGTAATAAACAAGTAACAAACAGCAAATAATGTAGTAATTATGTTTTTTGTCTATGTAAATACAAACCATAATCCCATCTCCAAACCCGAACCATAGATTACCCATAATTATTTGGTTATTCCATATTGTGTTCCTATATTGCTGAATACATTGCATAAAACTACAAGGGGAATTGCATGCAACTACTTGATAATAAACCATAGTTACTATATAATTACCTGTTTATTATCACGTGCTGTAAGGTAAAGTGTGACCCAATATTGTCTGAAATCCTTATTTGACCTTGTTTCTTGCCTGGTGATAAAGTTTCAAATTATAGTCCCATCCTCCCCTCTCTCGCTCTGTGCAGTTCACCATAGTGATCAGAGGGGGCGGGGCTTGTACAAAGGCAATAAAGCACTATTGGTTTCCTGTCACATGTCATTTATAGGAAAGGATTTGCATTTAGCTTTAGCCCTGCACCGATAATCCACAACTTTTACTCCTTCACCCGCAAGCATCAGCGCAATCAATACAGGAATACAGGGGGAGAGGGAGGGTGATTAAACCAGGACTAAAACAGGACTGGAACGGGTCTGAATCAGGACTGAACCAGGGCTGAAAGAAGTGTGAACCAGGGCTGAAAGAAGTGTGAACCAGGACTGAACCAGGACTAAGTCAGGACTTAACCGGGGCTGAAAGAAGTGTGAACCAGGACTGAACCAGGACTAAACCAGCAATAAAACAGGACTGAACAACGACTGAACCAGAATGGAACCAGAACTAAACCAAGTTGAAATTCTCAACCCAAAAAGAATTAATAATGTAGCAAATTACATTATATTTCCATTTTAACTCACAATAAAAGTTAGACATGTTTAGGGTTATATTATATTTTAGGTTTATTATGTATGATTTTACTGATAATACAAAGCTCACGCCATGAAGTGCAACCAAGACTAAATTCAAAACA
>JAVQKG010204403.1:0-11187 GCA_036025885.1 Hypseleotris bucephala
TCTTCTACTAATCTTTGTGCAAAATTATTTCTGTATCCGTTAAAGAACTTGATCTGAATGTTAAATTAAAAAAATATTCATCAATCAAGTCAATGTTTTCTTGGTATTTCTTTAGACAAAGTGTAGATGTCAGTCAGACTAAAACGCATTGGGGCTTTTTATCACAAACAATAAATAAATGATCAGGGCAAGTGAAGCCAACATGTTCAGACCTATCAGATTTTGTTTAATATTTGATCATTATGTTTTGTTAGTTTTCCAAGGTCTATTAAAAAGAAACTCAAATTTTCTGACTTTGAAGCAGTTCTGCAAAAAATGCACAAATATTTCAAAGCATTATTAATTTGTTTAAAAGATGACCACACTGTATTAAATTAATTTCTTGATTGAAATGTCCCCATCTGATTTGTGCCGTGTTCTGGCTCTGCATGTGATGTGGCCTTAATGTGGTCTTTGACTTCAGCCTGCTGGCAAGCCAACTGGGGACTGAGAGCAAATGCCATGCTATGTTTTGTGACAGCTGGGACCAAATTATAAGCTTAGTAGCACTTTGAATTATAATTCTTTTCCATCTATGTGACTTTTACTGTCTCCCTTTACATGCATTCACTGGTCACTTTATAAGCTAAACCTTCTACCTACAAGTAACCAGGTGCCTGTTGTAGTCTTCTGCTGCTGTTGTCACTTGTTTCATGTTTTGTCATTTTTACATTCTGATATGGCCTTTTGCAGACTTTAATGTAATCAGTGGTGAATAAATCAGAATATTACCACTAAAAGAACTAGTCTACAACCTCTGGCATCAACAAGGCATTTTAGCCCACAGGTTGACTTGCTATTTGAACTTCTGTGTAGCCAAACAGTCTACCTACCTATTACCTTGTAGGAAGTTATTGTATGTAGATGGCAGTTTTGACATGTGCACTGAATTCTTCCAACCCAAAATGATATTACCTTGGCCTCTCTGTCTCCGTTGTCCTTGCTTCGAGCTGGTGGCTTAGCTACAGGCTTTGCCTGATATTTTACACTGAGGAAATCCATGTATTGAATTGGGGTCTTAGTAACACAGAAGAGATTAATGCCTTTTGTTTGGCACATCGTGATCCTAAGTCAAGATAAAGTTTGATTTCAGAGATGGGCCATCGCGATAAACTTTGCAGCTGAATGCCTTTGGATAAATGACAGGGAGACGGGTAATATGAGGTTTGAGCGCTCACTCTCGGGAAAAGACAGATGAAGTAAGCTGGAGAAAAGGCAGCAAAGGAGCAAAAAAATCGCAACACAAGTGATTGTCTCCCTCCTGCCCCCTGCCATCCATCTCCCAAGTGGCAGCTGTCTTGTGCACACATATACACGGCCGTGTATATGTGCACGGCCGATTCGAGGAGAGATGAATCACGACGTGGTATGGCCCGGCATTTGTTTCAAGGCGGTGTTGTCGTGCTGCTCTGTCAGCCTGTGCAAGTGCTTTGTGCTGAGTATATGCACATACGTAAGTGTCTGTGTGAATGCCCGTGGGTGTGTGTGTATTGTGAAGATGAACAGTAGTGGCACGTGGCGTGGGCTCACTTACAGTATCAGTGTTGTGGTTTAAAATGTATAAGGCCATGTGTCTTGAGGAAATAACACAACAGTAGAAGACCAAAGCAGTGACGTCATTTAAATGTCATCTAGAACTATAGCAGGCCTTTAAAGACAGAAAGAAGCAGCAGATAATGGAGTCTAAAGTAACAACTGTATTACACAAAATATGAAGGGGTTGTAGCTGCCATGTCTCCTGTCATCTGCCCCAGGGCAACACGGCCACTCTATGCATTGGACCTATACAATCAACCACAAACCATGTAGTAGTCCCTAAGTGCAAAGTAAAGATAAATAGTTATGATGGGTCCAGTGGGAAAGACTATTTATGATCTAAAAGTTTCCAAGATAAGAAATTGTTAACATAAAAAAAACCTTGACCAATAAGTTTAATTTAAGATTTTCATGGCAACATCAAATCAGAAGTGATAACCCACAAACTGATTCAATATTACTGTAGCATATGCTTTAAATTTCATAACAATATTTAAAGAAAACTCGGATTACAGCTTAATAGTCTAACTTAAAACATCTCCACCTACATAATATAGACCTGAATTATTCTTGTAAAAATATAAAATAAAATATAGAAAATATTCAAATTCTTGAATATGGATAAATTACTTTTTCATGGTTTAAAATACTGGCCGATAAAACTAAAATAATGCACTGTATTTAGCCATTATCATGATACATTACAAAAGGGACTTATATAATTGGACTTCAATCCAGCACACAACTGCACATGTCCCAAAAGTAAACAGGTGGTATCTTATTGTATCAGGCCCATGGGCATTTTGAGGATGACATGTTTAATATAAACTCAGTCTAACATTTATTTGAAAATATCTGCTGGCATGTGTGAAGGTTAGACTGACTAACAGATGGTAGGTTTATCACATTGTGTTATTAGGTAGGTGAAAAAAAGTAATCGTCAGCAGATGCAACTGTATTTCTTTGGACTGTTTTATTGTTTGTAAAATTGGGCAGCACAATAACTATGATTTCCTCCAGTCAAAATCTGAATGTTTAAATGTCTATTTTTACTTCAATAGTTTTTAGACCGTTCAGACTAATAAATCCTTGGACAAATCCAAGACATTTATTGGTCAAGACCAGATACAGACAAAGACTTTTCAAAACCACAAAGCTATAAAGTTTGATTGGCAACACAAAAAGCAGAACAAATCTAAACCAGCCATGATCCACAGTTGGCGTTGACAATGGTGATACACAATCCACTGCGCCTCTTTTTGGTTGTGGCACTTTGTTGCTCTTTGTTCCATGGCCTTTATGCCAGAAAGTCTGCTGCTACCAACCATTTCCCCGGAGCACTTTTGTTTGGCATTTAGTCCTTTGCGATCGGCCTATTATGACACTTTCACTATCTCATGACTCAGACGCTCGCTAGCTTGTTAGTTATTATTCTACACAATACACATCTGACAATATCCAAATGACTGTTACAAGATTAGATTTCTAAATACTAGGTCACTGTAAGACTGTGCTGCTTTATCTGTTCAGGTGTCTTTGTATAGCATTGACTAGTTAGACATGCCTCAAATGAGTTAAATGCTAAGTACAAGCTAAGCTATGTTAAATAAACCAGGCACACTATAAACTGAATGCTGCAATTACCAACATAACTATCATGATCCACCACATATCCCTTGTGGATTGTGGTGGGCTGAAGTTTGCACAACAACACCTTGATGCGTAATATACACAAACTAACCCGTGACCATATTGTCTATTCCAGTGGCTGGAAACGAAGAATTAGTCATGATTTAAAAATGATTGCCCCAATGAGGTAAAATTTTCATTGAAATTGCATTTTATAGTGTATGAGGGTGATCATTTTAAAAGCAATGATTTCATTTTGATGGATTTTTTGTAAAGTAATGGATCAGAGAACATTTACCCTGGAACTTGAAGATCAGTGAATGATATCCATAAACTCCATTCATAGAGGTTTGAATGCACAGTAACGAGTCATGATTAGATTACATGAAAACCACCATCCCAAACTGTTTCCCTTTATTTGTCCTCTCCTCTTTCTTCTTCTGCTGCTGCATTATCCTTGTGTGGCCCTGTATTAGGCACATGCAGTCTTTGCTCTCATTTCCATTGACCAAAAGACACACAGTCAACCTCTACCTGCCAGTATGTTAATGTGTTCTCAGTGAGTGTGTGGATAGGTCCTGGCCTTGTTGAAGGGGAGTTTACAGGGAACAGATGCAGCCAAGCAAAGCGGGGCATTAAGGAGCATTTGGAGGATAGCTTTCTGGGGCAAGACAGTGAGCTAAAGGTCTCCTGCTGTTGACAGTTGCAGACATGTGTGAGTCAGAGGCGGTCCCATATCCACACTGAAAGGAATCACCAGGTGGTGCTAGTGGATATTTAACAGGGAAGGGATCTACTAGAAAGTAGATGAAGAAGAAATTATAAATGAGGCAGAGTTGAACTTTCTCATCACTATCACAATATCTCCAAATGTAATATTGAAATAGCAGGAAATTACATGGTTTCGTTGTGGTTTAGTGTTTAGGTTTTTCACTCAATTTTTGCACTAAATTTTGACCCTGAGATTTCTACTGTATTTCTGTTAAATTTACATACATTTTCATACATACATTTTTCATACATTTACATACAAGTTATTATTTTTTAAAAATGACCAATTCTCCAGTTATATAGTCTATACTCTAATTTCATGCAGCCCTAAAATGTGGAATTAAGGAGAAGGATATAGTAAAAAGCGGATGCATCTCCCCTTGTTCGGGATCCAACTTTTAAATGACTCTCATGGGAGCCTCACTCACCCAGTTTCCTCTTTGATCCTGGGCCCGTTATCAACTGAATAACCGACTTTGACCCAGCTGGCTTCAGTTCTGCTGAGATATACTCTGATGGGGATGACTACACACTACTCACATGTACAAAGTATGTAAAGGTAAATCATGTAGACAAATCAAGTAGGATGGTAACTTGATTTTTAGCATAGAAGGAAAGTATTTGCCTCACAATTATGTCACTGAATTTGTATTTCACATTTCACAAAATTTAAACCTGGCTGTACTTTAATTTAGTTGTATTTTGAGAAAGTAGAATTGTTTGAGATATAGTTGAGTTATAGTATGCACTTCTAGTTATTAAATTAACTTAATCTCATAAAAAGATTGTCTATTTATTGGAATACATAGTGCTTACATCTACTTATAAGATTATTAGAAAGCCTCTCTAAATAGTTGCCCTGGTAAGGTCTGTTTTCCATTTGTACATTTCGCTTTTTTTGGACCTGCATTGCAAATTAGCCTTAGCTATAAATACTAGTGCGTGACTTCAGCTTATGTAAGATCCTTGTAGCAATTAAATAAACATTAAATGGATCATTTGTTTGTTGCAATATGGTTAAGTACAACTAAAGAAAAAAAAAATATTGTACTAAAGCCCTCTGTATGTATTTGAAGGCACATTTTAATTGATATATTTTTTAAAGATTTTTTATATACATCACATGTAGATATACAGAATGACCCTTTAGCGGTACAAGACATAAACTTGCTGGTGCAATCTCTTGAGTGGGAGAAAAGGGAACAGGGGAGTGAGGATATAAAAGGATGGAGCCCTCAGCGGATTACTGTGCACCACGTGGGCCGCAGGTAATGTATGACTTCTGGCTGTAATTGCAATAATGAAGGTGAGAGGGAAGCGCTTCTCAGGCCCGACAAGACCCTCTCAGAGCACTGCAAATGAGCCCCCAGGTCCAGGAGATGGAGTGGACGGAGTAGGACGGGGGCGGGGTGCAGAAAATGAGGCAGGATGAGGGATATTTTGGTCACGGGAGCAGTGAACAAGTCAGGGATAGCGTATGTTCATGTATGTGATAAATGCTTGGTTACTAAAAAGGAAATAAGGAAAGGACTAGTGATATAATGAAAAAGAGTATGTTTAAGTATTCTTTATCAGGACAAAAAGAAAATGAGCAAGACATAGCAGTATTTGAATGTAGTATATGTGTGCATTTTTGTAGGTGATAAATGCTTTGTTTTTGAAGAAAATGAAGAGAAAGCTGCTGGTAAAATGGATGTTTCATTGCATATTTTTATAGGAGCAATTTCTTAACCATGGACAAAATTCACTTGACGACTTTGTTTTAAGTAGCCAAAGAAAACTATTACAATTGTAAAATCTCTCACTAGATATAAGATGTTACTGATGGGTAACGTCGAGGGTACTTATTGCTATCTGCACAATGTAAGCATTCTGCACACAAAATAGGGTTAAAAGAGAGTGAAAGACAGAGAGGCCTGGAAAAGAAATGACTTTAATTAAGATAATTGTAAGGACGATATGGAGATTTTGGCTAAATGTTGATGTAGGTGATGAATTCTTGGTTTTGGAAACAAGAGGCATCTTTGATAAAATAGATGGTTGTTGCATGTTCCCTGTTCATTATTTTGTTTAAAGTGTATTGGGTTTTACTATACACTGTAACCCACTAAAGTGAGCGCTGGTCATTAAAGACATGTATTTGAACATTTTCATAAAAGCATCAGTAATGTCTTCTCAATGATAACATTCGCTTGGCATTTCACTTTTGCTTGAGTTTCGCTCGGTGCATAATGATGTACTCAGACAGTATGTAGGCAGATGGAGTATGCTGTTTCCATGGAATATTCATGGAGATGTGGTCACTACGTACAACATAGGTGAAAAATGATTCATGCGATTCAATGCTGGTAAAAGCAAAGCATATGAGATCTAATGCATAGAATGAGAGTAAACATCAGTATCTTGATGGACAATATAGGCTAGGGCTGCACAATATTAGCTAAACCTGTGATACCAAACCAGAACCAAAACCCTGCTAAACCAGGACTTAAGTAAGACTGGTCATCTGTTTGAGTGTTCATTTCCAAAAGATTATTGCTTTCTTGCACTCGAGACACTTACCGTTAGCTGGAGTACTTATACAGAACAAATGTATTCAGTTCACAGAGATATGAAACATTGTCAGTGCTTTTCTATTTACATTCAATGAGCACTTCACTGTGACTCATTTGTTTGTACATTTTTTTCAAGTGAATATAATTATAATTTGAGTGTATTTATTCCTATGCTAGTAAATGTTTCTCTTAAAAGATGGGCTCGGCAATGGGATACAGTGAATTGACACAGAATTGTAGTATGAAGCATGTACATAAAGTATGTTTACAGCTATTATATACAAATCTATGGGTGCATACATACAGAACTATTGTTTGGATCATTGGTTCGAAAACAATAGATGAACATCTGAACCACTGCCAATGGTAAACAAGAGCTCCTTACCTCATGCTAAGGTGAAAAATATGGTTCAGTAACTGGCCCTCTGGAAGCACTTGTGTTAATGCTATCAACATGGTACATACAAGTTTTTAATCTGGTTAGACCTCTCATTGTGATTGATTAGGTTTGGTCATTTGCTTTTTACTTATATTGTTAGTAAAGTATCAAATGTACTATGGGAGTACTGCAGTGGTTCTAATTGCTTTACTTTTAGTACATTTAAAATATATTTAAAACAAGTTAAGAAAAAGAATAACTAACAGTACTGAAGTGATTAAATAGAATAAAGGTGATGATAATGTCTCACTTTAGCATTTATCTACTTAATAGATTATGTATGAAAACAGATGTTCTGGCCTAAACATAACCATACAACTCATGTAACAAGATTTTATCATTAAAAAGCATGAAACATTGAAATACAACACATTAAAAATTCATGTATGGTATATGGCAACATAGTGCAGCAAAGGAAGCTTGCAAGATCAAGGACAGGTGTGTATCCCATGGGGAATCCAAGAAAAATGCTATGTATAGGAATGTGCATAGTAGCAGAGAATTCAAAAGCATAATCTACAATAGTTATTTAAGCATAGAGAAACTGTGGGTACGATATGATCAAAGTGGCACTGTTTACACTAACAATCACTTCACCAGATGTCCGCTTGGCACACATCACTAGTCCCTATTACAGCCCACTGTAAACAGAGTCCTTAGGCAGCTGGCAGGTGACAGAGTGTTCAAGTGTAGATCCACTCTTTGTCCGCACTTCATTTTTGGACATGTCTTTGTTGCCTCTTGTATGCTTGTGTAGGAGTGTAGCTGTAGATTGGTATAGAGAGGCTTCATCCCCTCTCCACTCTCTCTCTAGAAACACAAGGAAAATAGCAGCGTGGAGGAAGGGAGCAGATGAAAATAGCTCGGTAGGCAATAGCTGACTCATAAGGCATTGCTAGAAGTCAGGAAGCCATCCAGTCCAGTGTACATAAAATCAACTGTTGTGTAACTCCCAATCAGGACTGTAGACACTTCAAGTTGGACTGCTTTTGCTCCAGGGGACCATATACTAAATTATATTTACTTGAGTAACTTTTTGAATAAAGTGTACTTCTAAGAGTAGTTTTGTACCGTTTACTTATACTATAAATATTATGATGAATTAACAATATTCTTGTATTTCTTATAATAATCCGATTTTTGTTGCTAGGTATTCATTTGGCTTCATGTGAAAAAGAGAGAAGACTTGGATTTTTGTGCTTTAATAAAAATACAATTTATACAGCAATGCTCTTACTTGAGCTCAATTTTCGGCTATTCCACCCACCTCTGTCCGGCTCACATACCCTCACGTTGTGGCCGGATGAAAAGACGTTGGTGGCATCAATAGGTGCCATTTATCATTTGTGACAGTCCCGCCTTGAGCGTCCCAGGGCGGTAGGGAGATAGGGCCAAGGCCAGCCGGCTCCGAGCGGTCAGTTAACCACTGGCCTCATTCATCAGAGACCTCAAAGAACGTAGGCTGTCATAGCTCATGTTTTATTAAGCCAAATGAAACAAATGAAGCAGACGCACGTACAAGTCGGATCTCCATTTGGACTGTGTGTGCTGGTTACTTATGAATGTGTGAGTGAGCTGAGGTAAGGCAGGAGTAACAGTTTCCACTCTTACTGGAAAGCTTTCTACAAGATTAAGTGTTTTTGTGGGAATTGTTGTGGTTAACGTCAGGGCTCTGTGTAGACCAGTGTAGGTCCTCAACTTCAAATTCATGAAATAATGCTTTTATAGCCATGGCTTTGTGCACTGGGCCACATTTGAGTTAGAAAATGGCCTTTCTCAAACGGTTCTCAAAAGTATTGATTTCAATTTAAGATGTCTTTTCTTTTTTTACACATTTATCAGGTCTTGGGACTGGCAAAAAAACTCTTGTAACCTAATGTGGCAACCCATAATAAAGGGATTAATAAAATGCGTCTATCCAATATCATAAAATAAGAGACAAAAATCAGACTTTGTACTTTGCATCCCTCTTTTGTCTCATGTCTTCACTTTCCTTTTAAATTATTAACACTGACGGCTCCCCCTGCAGTACACTCTGGCCTTTTGACTTTATATGCAAAAACCCTGAAAATAACAAAGTTTGGCATCTCGTCCCATTCTCTCATTGTACTGTGGAGGGTTTGAATAATTGATGATTGTCTGTCTGTGTGCGTGTCCCCAGGTTGATGCTCTGAGCCATGCAGTCTCTCTTCGGAGGGGGTGAGTTGGAGCTCTTGGGGGGCGGAGGCGGTGGCGATGCGGGTGGCGGACTCAAGGACGACTGTGGCAGCGTGGCGTGGCGCTCCTCCGCCCTAACCAACGATGACGTGTACTCCGCCTCGCACTTCGCCCTGATCTCAGCCTATCAGGACATCAAGACGAGACTGGGCTGCCTGGAGCGAGAGAACAGCAGCATCAAGAGGAAGCTGAAGATTTATGAGATCAAGGTGGGGGTCTGTCATTATAAAGTCTAATATGGGATAGGTTATGGCTGACCTTATCTGCCTGCAGTCTGTTGTAAGCTAAAGTTTTGTCTCCAAGCAATTTTTATTGGTTTGCTCAAGATTACTTGGAAAATTATGCTTTGATGAAGGATTACAATTATTAGGTAATTTCATGCCTTTTTAAAACTTTTTGGTTTGTTATAATTACATCTCACATTTGATCATTTTTGTCAAGTTATGTATTTAAGGCCCTCTTTCCCCTCTGCTGACCACACCCACTTCATTATTACAGGCAATACAAACAATATAAAAATTGTAGCAAGTGACCATTTTTTATGAAAACACAAACAAACATTATAACATGGTGAAAAGCTCATGAAAAAGTATAACATTATCCCTTTAAAATATATATAGTATCTACGTATATTGTGTGTGTGTGGATCTGCAACATGATTTGTATCCCGGTATTTTTTAAGGTTTATGTACCATTGCAAATTAGGTCCAAAGACACACAGGGGGTCAGGAAAGCAATTTAGATTTAAATTGTGTTTGGCTCCATGATATAAGCTGAAGATTTATTAGATCAAAGTGGATCTTTCATTACAAAGTCTAATACAGTTATAGTGGTCTTTATCTGGCCGCTGTCTATTTTGAGCAGTGTAGCCTGAGTGTTTTCTCTTCTTAAGCAATGAGACCAAACACCGAGATAAAAAAACATGGAGGAAGCTTTGGTCGGCTTTGATCCTGGGGACATTATTCAAATGTAAAAAACAGATCTGCATTTAAATAAAAATAATCACCACATCATAAACAAGGCTGAGGAGAGTAGTGGGCAAAATCTGAAAGCGAACAAGTACACAAGATGTTTAAAAAATAAAAAATGACTACTACTTAAAGTAAAAGTAACAAAGTCGTCGTCAAAAACTGAAAAAAGTACAGAGTTTCTTGTGATTTATTGGACAAGGAGGACACAATCAGCTCGCCTGGCAGGTGGAGCTGTGCAATTTAGCAGGTTTCAGGATATTTTGAGATACTTTCATCTTTCACGGTTCACCTATTTCTCTGATGTGTTCCATGCTTTTACTTTTATCTGCCACAGAAGAAAGCTTTCAGTGCAGCATTAACATACATAGATTTCACAGATGTTTTTAGTTTTTTTAATGTAGTATTACATTTATTAGCTTATTGTGTTCTTAGCGTTGAAAATACATGCATGACTAAACTCCAGGTGGTTAGCTATTTGGGTGTAAACGCAGGTAAATAGGCCTACCTGATAAAGTGGCCAGCAAGCATATTTATGTGATAATTAGTAGGTTATGTTAGTGTTGATTAATTTTAAAAAGCCAATTAAACTACTCTGCATTTGACCATAAGCAAAAGTAACTCAAGCAAGAACCCCACAAAATCACCTTCTACCTTGCTGCATTTGCCCCATCTCAGTATCAACAGAAACACTTATGCATGGCAGCAGAAGCTCAAATGGTTGATTTTTGGATGGATTACTGGAGCTGGTGAGGCAGAAAAGCACCAGGCAACAGCAGGATACAACATGATCTCAGAACTGAGCCAATACATACACAAGCAGCACACAGCCTCCCGGGGTATATAAGATTAGATAATAGAAACGGTGGGAGAGTGTGGTGAAGGAGAAATTATGGACACAAGGAAGATTAGAGGCTTATTACCGACGCCAGGAGGTTATGTGATCGCCGGCGTTGGCGTGTCCGCGTGCGTGTCCGCGTGCGTGTCCGCGTGCGTGTCCGCGTGCGTGTCCGCGTGCGTGTCCGCGTGCGTG
>JAVQKG010204445.1:0-12142 GCA_036025885.1 Hypseleotris bucephala
CCCAAATTTCAAATATGACTACAGTGACTCCAAATAATGTTGACAATGACAATAAAAGTCTTCATTAAAATGTGATTTAATATACTATCTTTGTTTTATTGAGAGAAATGTGCAGTGTAGATGTTTGTGGGAAAAAGAACACAGTAAAAGTTAAGCCTCTTTATTTTTAGTCCATACAACCCATGCTTCAAGTCAGTTGAGCATATAGAGGTCGGTGACAGATCAGTACAGCTCCTCTTGTGTTGACATGTGGCTGTCACAAAGACCTCGGTTCTGTTTACATTTCCTATTTGTCCACAGGTGTTATGGATCTAAAAGTGATTATGATTTGCTTTAATAAATTGCAGACATAATGATGAACAAGACAGCTACCTATAAAAAGGGGCCAAAAGTAGGAAATACAACTGAGCATTTAAAAAAAAAAAAAGCACACAAAGAAAATCAGCTGAAACTGTCTCAGCAAATCCAGTGCAATCCAAGACATGTTCTGCTTTATACTAGCTAAAACCAAGGGCAAGATTTAAAAAATATTTTTTATCTCCTAATCATTTTTCATTGGTTTTCCATCTATAATGTCCCTGAACAATTATGTTTGCACAGTACCTTAGAAGAGTATAGATAATAAAAATTGAATATTCCCTTTCCACCAGACATGATTTGATTTGGAAAACCCCTGAAAGATTGACAGGCAGAAAGCTCTTTACATTTTCATATTGCTACATTTTAACAAAGATTAACAAAGGGATTCTCGTGTTGCATATTTTTCTGGTTCATAGTGCATCTGCACTTCATATCTGGATGTCAAATTATATCTCGATATAGCACCAAGAAGGCAAACACTGCATCATTTAGTGACCAAGTGTTTCTTAAAGTTTTAAAAATAGAAAGTAGCAAGTGTGCAGTGCAGTCTAATTAGCCATAAAGTGATTAGATTCAGAAAACGGCGAAGTAAACAACTAACTGTATAGGATTACCAGACATAAAGCTGATGATCCAAGATCAAGACAAGCTGCGTTTGACAAAATGAGTGAATGACTCGTCATATAAGCATGGTACTTTCATCTTTCAACTGAGCTGCACATCACCACAGATCACAGCTTATGTTTGGTTCAAATCTAGTTTTAAATTACAAAGAATAGACTGCTTTTTTCATGCATATTTACTAGTTACCTTCGGCTTTAAAAATATGTTTTGTACTTGAGTTCAGTTACAGTAACTGAAGCTCTGTGTTTGCCGTGTCTAAAAATTTATAAAAAAGTATTTCCAAATGTTTACTTACTTGAAGGAAATTTGTTATGACATTTTTAAAAAATACTTGTGTAAGCATAGTTACGCATATGTTATAGCACCAGATTGTAGATTATGCCAAGCCTTGGGTTTGATCTGAAGAGCAAATCTGTGATGCACCATAAAAGTGTAACCCAGACAGCAGTGAGACACATTGACAAATCTTCAAAGAACTTAAAGTGCCACTCCAGTCCCACTCCAGCTTCCCAGACTTCAGCCATCTAAACCTAACCACAGTAAGCATTTGTTTCAATCTAAGACAACTGATGGGGAGCTTCAAGCATTTCCATTAGGAAAGTGTCGATAGGGGTGTCACCAATCAGCTTGAAGAAGAAAAGATGCTCCAAGCACTTCAAGCCAATGGATCGCAGTGCAGGCAATCTAAGAAGTAGCTTAGCAAACCTGTAAGTACCAGAAAATACTCCATGACAATGTAACAAATGGCCAACTAATTTAAACAAAAAGCCAGGCACAAAATGCAGAAGAATATTCACCTTCCTTGCTGCTCTGGATATTTTTGTTTGCAGTAGGCCTCCAATGATGCATAGACCTTTTCTCTAAGGAGTTCCACCTCACTGGTGTTGGTAAGTCCTTTAGCATCTGTAGGCAAAGAAGAATGCATTTGAATGTCAATTTATTTTATACTTTTCATTGTGTGAAGAATATCATACCTGGGTTGAAGAGAACAATTGCTCGGAGGCAGCCCAGCTCCGTCTTGTCCATTTGCATATCTCTCATTTTGTTGACGAGCTCAGTAAGAACTCTAATTTCAAACAAAAAGATTTTATTTTAAAGTAAAAAAGAAGACGATTTTAAGCAGTGGGCTGTAACTTACCTGTCAAATATGGCACCAACCTCAGCACTCTGGACACTCTCCCTGTTAAGAGGTGAGATAGACAAACTTTATAATACAGCATTTACATTTGACTCAAATGTCTGTGTAAACAAACCTGTCAAAAATGGCTCCAACTCCTCCACTGTGTGCGCTCTCACGCTGCAGCTCTGAGGTCAGAAGAACTCCCTCCTTAAGAGCAATTGAGCGATGGGAAAACGAGGCAATCAGGAGCTCATTCCACCCTGAAATGAATAGTTAAATGACAGGAGGCCATTAGAAATATAAATCTTTGACTAAGAGGTAAAAGTGTATGGTGCCTTGATACAAGTAACCAAGACTTGTTAGAAGCGTCTAAATATTTTTGTACCTGCACGAAGAAGAATGACCTGGTCATCAAGGGGTAGCTCAGAGAAATGGGGAATCCGTTTTGCCCACTCCACCAAGGCATACAGCTGTTTGTCTGCTGTCTGGCAGATATTGGTCACAGCATCATGGGGCTAAAAACAGAGAATAAGTGTGAATATACCAACTTATTAACTCATTCACTGCCAAACACGTGTTTTCACGTGTTTTTATATTTTTGGTGTTTACAACGGATCAAACCCTTCTCCAGCCTGTGACAATTTTTGGGTTAAACTGACTTAAAGAAACCCCAAAATCACGTGATCAAACACAAGTAAGCTGCCTCTAACAAAAAAACACTAGAGCCTAGAGACCTGCAACGGAACCCTGACCCGCTACAAATATCACCTCGGGATCGCGCAGAATTCACATGGTCTCGAGCGGGAGCAAGTCGGCAGACCAAAACATATCGAGTCCCGCCAAGTCCCGCGTTGTGCGTGTGTCACAGTACAGTCTATGGTCAGTCTATGGTCAGTGTGTGAGGAGCAGCGGACAGTCTATGGTCAGTGTGTGAGGATTCTTGGGAGCGAGAAAATAAAAGCCTCAAAACAATTTCTGCTCAAAAAATGCAATTATCCACATTTCTGTTTTTAGAGAGCCAAAAACGGTAAAACTAGCTCTAGTCAACTGTAGATTACAAAAAACCTAAACGCGCTCCAAACTTTTTTTTTCTGGGGAAAGTAGACATTATGTTCTTTCTGTTGAGATAATTTATGTCTTTATATCCAAAACACAAAATATTCTGTGGGCCTTGAAAGATGCGTGAAAATGCTCAAACTTCCTGGCAGTAGCTGCACTCTGTTGTGAAAAACCCTGGCAGGGAATGAGTTAATGTATTCAATTTAACACTGTCATTATTCAAATGTGAATACTCACAGAGGAGCCTGCATCAGAGTGAAGCTCTGTCTTCTGCTCCACTGCAGTCTCTGCCTCCAGGATTTTCTCCACTGGCATCTCCTCATTCACAGACATACTGAACTCCAGCTCTCCCTCTCGCTCTCGGTTCCTCTGACGCTCCTCCTGCACTGCTGCAGTCAAACACAAGGAAGTAAGTGTGTCAGAATAGTAAAAAATAAAAATTGACTTCTGACAAAAGTGAAGTATGGTGTAGTGCAGTTGAAGATTTGTTTTTATGTCCCTAAGCCACCAGTCATATTTTATTCTATTTTGTCTACTGATGTCGAGTTCAAAATTTACTGACAAAAGAATACAAAAATACAAAGTTGTTGAAAATTACATTTTGAAGTAATGGCACAAAAAGAACATTTGTTTGCTACCTTCCCTCTTCATGCCCATTGCAAGGCACTTCTGGTAGCGGCAGTACTGGCATCGGTTCCGCTGGCGTTTGTCTACCAGGCACTCTTTGTTATCCCTGCAAGTGTAGCTCAGGTCTTTGCGCACAGTTCGCTTGAAGAACCCTTTGCAACCTTCACAGCTGTACACTCCATAGTGTTTTCCTGTAAAAAGATCCAGTAAGAAAGTCTATATTTACAAAACATTAAATTCAGGTATGTTCTTAAACTTACCAGAGGAGCGATCCCCACAGATGACACACAGTCGTTTCTGCGACAGCATTATTCCAGGACTGTGAGGAGGTACAGGCCGGAGCCCAAAAGGAGGCTTGATGTCCTCTGAGCTGCTGATGGAGTGCATCCCTGATGCAGAAGCTGAAGAACCAAGCTGAAAATGCAACATATTTAAAGGTTAAACACTCCCCACAAAACTACAATAAAACAGTGGAAAAGTGTCTTACATGAACGCTACTGATAGGTCCAAATCCTAAAGAGGGTGAGACCAGGGGTGAGTTCAGAGAGGGACTTATGACTGAGAAAGGAGAACCCAGAATGTTGGTGGGGCTGTTGGACCCTGAGCTGTTGGGCTGTGGTGTGGACATGGCTAGGTAAATACCCCGAGGAGAAGGTCCGTCTGAAGGTTATCAGCTGTGGACAGTGAGGAGAGAAGCATACAAATAATAACATAATAACATTTTAGAACAATAGTTAAGATTCAGCACAGTATTGATGCGTTTGCATTTGACATTACAATGACACTTAGGAAACCTTTATCATATCATTATCAAACTGAGACAATAGAGCCATTAATGTACTAATCTAAATTAATATTGAATATAATGAACGCTTATATATTTAAAGCTGAAATTAATGTTTGTATATGGACCAGTGTAGCAGAAGCAAACTGCTTAATGCTCAAGTCATACACGCCTAATCCAATTAGTGTTACTTTAGTAATTACAAAATCACGACCACCGAGCAAGAAGTAAAAAGGACACCATACATTAACCCAAAGATAGGATACTTTTATTTTATTCAATACAGATCTCTTAGCACAGGCTTCGACTCTAAAATAACGTTACCTTCTCAAGAAATCGCAAAGCAACAAACAGCTTGGCAATGGTTTGCTCTCATAAATAAACTAAATATATTCCAATCTTAAAATATTACTGAAAGATATAAGAAATGGCACAGAAAAATAGTCGGATTGATAGTTTTACATCTGAAATGTAAAAAAAAAAAAACGTTGGCTTGGTTGTGATAGCCTGCTAGTGTTAGCATGATTGCCAGCCTTATGGCTTTGGTTTTAATTGTTTGATTATTGCAAGATGTCAAACGGTATGGTTTGGGATACGGAATCTTGATCTAGTGCGTATAAATTAGAACAGCTATGAATGTATTCCATTATGTAACCAAAAATGGCGTTTTTTCGCTTCGTGCGACTAGCTTGTTAGCTTCGTCAAAGCTAATTTAGCTAACGTTTTAAATGTAGCTAACAAGGTCGATCAGCTAAGGTCGATCGTCTTAAGGCGCTCTTGGGGCCACATTTATAAATTCACGATACAAATGTGTTTTAACTTACCAGACGAACCTTCGACGCATTGTTAGGTCAGTTGTTGCTGTTTTGACCAAGCCCCAGACAGGCTAACACTCAGAGGCAGATTGCTTCACTGAGGGCTGTTGTTGTTTACAGGCCATGATGGCCAAATGTCTTGGGACCACCCATTACAACATAAGTCACATGACATTTAAAATCAAAATCACACAACACTAGCAATCCGTGATATGTACACACTGTACAGTAGCTAATGTAGAGCACAATGCTTGAAAATGTTGCGTTTGGTTTATGCTGTGACGTTAATCTTCTGTAATGATGGGTGGACCACTAAAATAAATCATTCAAACTGATAAATTAATGTTTTTTTTTATTAGTTAGACAATTAGGTTAACTGTTGTTTATTTTAAACAAGAAATTGAGACTAGTCCTTTGTAGAGTGTTTTTTTTTTTGGTCTTAAAAGTCTGCTCAGATTTAATAAAGGTGTGACGGTTCTAGTCATTCAGACAGTCAAAGTCAAAAGTAGAGAAGGGAAAATGTATACAAGCCATGCCGTTGTGGACCTTTTAAAGGAAAATTGTTTTTACTCTTGGATGAGAGACAAAATATGTCAAGGGCTTAGTCAGAGACTGCTTTGAGAAAGGCAACATCAGATAACCTTTTTTATCTACAGAAGATTCACATGACAACACCTAAAGCAGATGTGCAGCAGCAGTAGACCACACTTATAGGAAGGCCTATAGATAATAGACTGGCCAGTGATCGTATTTTCTTTCTATACTGTAGGCTCTAGCTATGTGTTCAGGTTAAAATCCTTGGGCTTTAAAATTTCACAGGCCTGGCACGAAGATATGAAGTAGTTTTCCCCTTAAGTTATAAGCAAACCACAAGAGAAATGAGGAAAAAAGCAGACTTTACACAAAACATCAATGGCATCAAGACATGCTTATCTTCTAAATAAGTTCAATATCTTCACAGCTTTTTTTTTAATCAGAATGTGCATCCCCAAAGCAACACATTCAGAAATTTAAACAATGTCATAAATAGGCAAATTTAAATGTAAGTGTTTTTTGTTTGTTTGTTTTTTGCTTCTTCTTGTTCTTTTTTTTTTTTTTTGTAACTTCAAATTTTGCATCTAAGTGGGTGGGGAGGAGATGGACCTGAAAAACTGCTTTGCTGATAGTAGTTGCTCTTTAGAAGGTGTCTGTTAACAAGCCCAGTAACATTCTTAGTTGTCACACTTGTATAGGAGACTTGTATGAAACAATACAGCTGTGTGTTTACTGTGAATTCTGTAATTCTATAGATTTAGAAGGCTACATTATGTTGGGATATATTCATGTGTTTTATCTGCTGTTCATCTCAGGTTTGTGCTCTCTATTATTTACTCACATTAATCACATTTCTATTCTCGTACGTTGATGTGTTTTTTTACAGGCCTATGCTCCTTTACAATAGGATCTTCGGAATTTCACCTTATAGATCTATTTAGAAGCTATGAAGACGCCAAAATGTACTGCAGAGAAATGTACACTGATTTAGCTACAATTGAGAACTTCCTAGATATGAACAGTTTGATCAGTTTAGTGGCCAATAATGCTAATAGAGCCTGGATAGGACTTGAGATCGCTGATAAACGAAAATGGCATTGGTCTTTGCCTGGACAAAAACTGGATTATTTAAACTGGAGAGAAGGAAATCCTCAAGAAGATGACCAGGATACGTGCGTGGCCATGGACGAAATCGGCAAATGGTTTGAAAGCGATTGCAAAACCAGAAGGAGCTTTGTTTGTCAGGGTAAGTCAAATGACATGCAAAAAATCCACTTTATGCAAAACAGCTGTTGCTAGTTGAGATGTCTTTCTTAGGTGAACAAGGCAGTCATATTTTTGTTGCTGACACTAAATCATGGAGGGATGCACAGAATCACTGCAGGGGCCAGTCAACAGACCTGGTTAGCATACAATCCGCAGCAGAGAATGAAGCAGTGAGCAATATGTCACAGAATGTCTGGATCGGTCTCTTCAAAGATCCCTGGAAGTGGTCCGATGGAAGTAACTCATCTTTCCGATTCTGGATAAACTCACAGCCCAATTACTTGGTGGGTCAGGATTGTGTTGCTGCTGTTTTCCCAAACTTAGGAAATTGGAATGACCTGAAATGCACTGGCAAACAGAAATTTATTTGTCAGGGAGGTAAGTTTTAAATTGTTATAAGCTATACATTTTAGTTAAATGTTATTACTTATTTTTTCTGCTTTTTTTTATCTGTTTCTTAGCAAGAAAAGCCCCCACAACAATTCAGACAAGTACAGGGACCACTGTAACATCTGAAAGTGTCATTGTGACTTTTCACTTAACTGTCGCTACAAACCACACCAACTCCACTAATGTTTCCACAACTGCCAGCCCCATGGATAGTAGTAGTAACGTGGCTACAGAGAACACATCTGCGCCACCAAATATGACCCACTCTACATCAGCACCTCAAGAAAACACATCAGGTAGGCCACAAAAACTACACTTTGTACAAGAGATGTGCAATTTAACAATACAAGCTGTGACAATCTGCTAATCTGGGAACTGAATTGTTCTACAGTGCCTGTACTGTAACAATGATCTGTGTTCACATAAAAAAACATTGGTAAAAGTATTTTGATCAACTTTTCTGTGAAGGTTCATTTCATTCATCCAGGTAGTCAAATCAAATATTTTATTTTAGATTGGAAGTACATATAACTTGTAGGTTTTATAAAGATATTGAGACACCAAATTTAACCCATTCTACATTAGCACCTCAAAGTAACACACCACTTGTACAAAGTGGGTTCAATATAAAGTTATGACAATCTGCTAATCTGGCTCCACAGTTGAATTATGCTACAGTGCCTGCATTGACATTTTTACTGTAAAAATGACTGTTGGATAAAGGCATTTATGGCAGTTGGTAAAAGTCTTCTGATGAATATTAGATTTGAAGTACATACTGTATAACTTGTAGGTTTTATAAAGACATTGATGGAAATTCTGCTCATCTGCCCCTCACAGCAGCTCCAGTGGCAACAAATGTTACATCAGTGACCCCAAATACAATCCACTCTACATTAGCGCCTCAAAGTAATACATCAAGTAGGCCACATAATCTATACTTTATACAAAGTGGGTGCAAAATGGCGATAATAAATGTAAAATGAAGTTATGACAATCTGCTAATCTGGGAGCACTGTTAAATTGTGCTACAGTGTCTTACTGACATGTTTATGGTAACAATAACCTGTGTTCACATAAAGAAAATATTAGATTGGATGTCCATATAATTGTTGTTAACAAGGTTTTATAATATGCTCATCTGCCCTCACTACACTTCCAGTGGCAACAAATGTTACATCTGTGACAGCAAATACAATCTACTCTACATTAGCGCCTCAAAGTAACACATCAGGTACGCCACAAAATATAGTGCAATATGGCAATAAAAAATTGTAATATGAAGTTATGACAATCTGCTAATCTGAGAACACTGTTGAATTGTGCTACAGTGACTTTATTGCCATTTTTACTATGACCAGTGTTCATATTTTTTAAAAGGAAAAAACATTGGTAAAAGTATTCTGATGAACATTAGATTAGATGTACATAGAAATTGTAGTTTTATAAAGATATTTATGGCAGTTCTGCTCATCTGCCCCTCACAGCAGCTCCAGTGGCAACAAATGTTACATCAGCGACACCAAATACAACCCACTCTACATTAGTACCTCACAGTAACACATCAGGTAGGCCACATAATCTATACTTTGCTCTTCACTATTATTCTTACTTTTACAATGCCTGTGTTCTATATGTAAACATTGGTGAAAAGCATTATGATGGACATTAGATTGGATGTACATTGAAATTGTAGTTATCAAGGTTTTACTTAGACAATGATGGATGTAGACTTCTGTGTAAGACAAAATTCTAAATTGTGATCTTTGCTTAATAAAAGTGATACTATATTTTTACCATACAATTCATCCATACTTAAAAAAAAAAAAATCACTAATTTCTTCTTTATGTATTTAATACAGGAAACCTCATTTTGATCCAACAAAACATGACATGGATTGAAGCTACGACTTACTGCAGACAAAATTATCTGGATCTCGTTCACATTTCCACTGAAAACATTCAAATGATGGCAGCAGAAAAAGCCAAAAATGCCACCACGCCCCACGTCTGGATCGGCCTACGATACACCTGCAGCTCACAAGTCTGGTTCTGGACCCGGTCTACTGGTGGGTGCTACCAGAAGTGGGCTCCTCAGCAAGGCAACTATAGCTGTGGATTTACAGGTGCCCTTGAGGCCACTGGGAGGCAGCAGTGGGTAGGTCTGCCCGAGACTGAAAGATTGAATTTCATTTGTTATACATGCACTGGCTGAAAGAACAAGAAGCAATCACAGGACTATACCTTAACCCACTTTCAACAGACTAGAATCAAAGAATCACTTTTATTGTGATTTGAAGTATTAAAAAATGTAATGGTAGTTTTGACAGTTTTGACAGCCATATCATGACCAGTGGTGACGTCAGGGCTTTGTTATAATACAGCTGCTGTGCTTTTGTTGAATTTCAATGGATATGAAACCCTAATGTGGAGTGTAGGCGTGCACATTCAGAGTCACGGGCAGCAAGAGTGATGTGAGAACATTGATCTGCCCTTACGCCTTTCACTTGGGGTTACTATTTACATGTTGACCTCTTGAGTGCCCCCCACCTCCTGTATGGGACGTTTTCTTAAATGCTGCGACAGTATGGCCAGCATCCAGACTGACTCTGTGACCTGACCTTCACAGGACGCCATGGACCACAGCGTACACAGACACTCAACTTCATGTCTCCAGCCTTGTGGAGCATAAACTATTATAACATGTTTACTCTGACAAAATGTTGTGAGTAAATGCATACAATAATAAATGTAATGCCACTTGTTTTTGCAGTCTTTATTTCACAATGTATCCATATAAATAGTGCTAGTTCCTTTTTTAATTAAAATGATTGCCTGGAAATGTTGAAGGTTCTCTAAAACTAAATAAGCAAAAGAGGACATAAGGATGGAAAAAAAAGTTCTCTGTATGTGGTATTTCACAATACAATCTGGGCACTGTGAGTGTGTGTGTGTGTGTGTGTGTGTGTGTGTGTGTGTGTGTGTATGTGTCAAAAAATAAAGATCTTAACAGAAAACTGTGTTCCATCTCACATGTTAAAACTTTAAGGCTTCTTAAAAATTCTTTTAGATCAATAATATAAAACAACTAGTGAAAGTAGATCGTAAAGCTTGTAATCCATAGCTGCATATTGATGACCACTCCTGCATCCACAATGAAGGCCCTGTCACTTGTCAGTTACCACGGACCATTACACATGAGTGTGTCATAGCTCTGCTGTCTTCTCAATCGCCATTGGTCAACCATCAGTTCAATGTTAATGTCCCTCAGGACCATACCCCCAAAGGACCCTTTTCTCACCCTCATCTCCTCTTGTGCTGTCCAGCTGCCTCTGACCTGTGACCCCTTCACCCTTACTCCTGACCTTTAGGGACATTCCCACGCCACACCCTTTTGTGTACACCGCTCCATGGAAACCTGTTGGTCACTCCCACTGCATTTTGAGTTGCTATATTATTCACTTTAAGAGGGATCAGTGTACTAGAGCTGTTATGCAATCTAATTTGGATTTTGTTCAATAGTAGTAAGTTGTATTATTTGTCAATCCATGAAGTACAAAAATCTACACAGGTTACTAGTGAGTATGGTGCAACATTTGGGTGAATAAATGACAAAACTCTGAATAAACACCTCCATATAGACAGCAACATAGACTTTATTTCCAACATTCTTCAGCCACTTTAGCAAATATTAGTTTTGAATTCTGTGTCTGCGTACCTGCCATGCGCACTGCCGCCTTTCCCATGGTCGCCTATTCTTCTCCAAGTGGTCACCCCTGCGCTGATCCCTCCCTCCTTTTCCTTCTGTCACTTTCACAGTTAATTGTAGAAAAAGAGATTTTCTCCATTGAGGCCGGGTCTCTTAGGTAACCCCACTCCTGCATGAAATGAGATGGATCGAGGGTAAAGACGGAGCAGACCAAGTGGACAAGACAAACTGAATGAGAAGCGCTGGAGGACAGACGCATTGGACACTGGACTTAACTTTTGGGCAAAGTTAGAAGTTAGTTTTTGTAACAACTCATAGGTGAACGTGACATTACTGGGGACATTATTACAAATTAATGGAGGTATATTAATGTAATGTAAGTATTAATGTGTTGATTTCAAGGACTAGTCGGTAACATTGGAGTAATTTTCTATGTATAAACTAGTCACTTTTTTATTTAACCTGTCTTAACTTTTACAGGATCTGGCCATCTCTGGACCTGGATTTTTTTTTTGGTTTGTTAGTGAGCCAGGAGCTGATTGTCCAAACGCAATTCTTGTGTTTCTTCTGCCTTTTCAGGAGTTGTGGATGGACATCAGGCCCCTGGTTCACATTTGCTTCACTTTCACTTGTGACTCTATGTTTCCCTGATGTCGTCAAAAGTTAAAACAATGTAGTGTTTTCACTGTTACTATTTAAAATGTAACATGTGAACCAGTGACAATTCTCTATGAGGTTATTCTGAGGTCATACAGGTTTGTCTTCTTTAGCCCTTAAGCAATGCTTCCTAACTTTTCAAGCAATGTAGCTGCTCCTTGGATTTATAGCTATTTACATGGGACTTTTATGTTGGA
>JAVQKG010204506.1:0-10916 GCA_036025885.1 Hypseleotris bucephala
GGCGAGCAGTGATAGGATGAGAGGGACGGAAGGTGATTGGATGAAAGGGACAGATAATAAAAGGGGAGGAGATGGTGATGACGAGAGAAGACAGTCTTCCTGATTGAATTTACGCGTAAGCTTCATGACTAAATGTAATGTTGTCAGGTGGTGGTGCAAAAAGATATCAATGCTTACATTTTTAATAATTTATGACCATTATTTGCTAATATAACAGTTACAATACATTAAATTGATGAGACAAGACAGTATGCTCCCCATTACACATTAAAATATAATCACTTTTATTAAGCCAAGATCAAAATTTCAGTTTGATTTTAGTTGACTTTGTATTGACTACTGCTTTCTGTTTCTTCATAAAACCTACTGTATTTAGCTGTAAATTCAATGTACATCCGATCCAATGTTCATCATAATTATTTATTATCCTTTTTTCAAATGAATGTACTATTTATAAATGAATGCACTGTAACATGATTCAACAATCTTCCCAGTTTCCTAATGTCATAACTTCATTCCATGATTCCATTTTTAATCGCCAAAGTCTAAAACTATACTGTCAAACTTTTTTTTTTTCATTTGCCATGTCTAAATCTATACCCCTCCTTGACATGACTGTTATTAAATGGCTTTAAAATCTCTGTTACACATGAATTTTGCAGACTCAGTAAAACCCTTATTGTGTTAAACTGCTCAGTATAGCCCAATCCACCAGACATCCAGCTCCCGTCCCAGATATGACATGTGGCTGGACCCTCACTGAGTGTCAGCAGACGCCTGTCACCCTCCATCTCATCCCGGGGCGACTTCCCACAGCTTAACCCCAAAACGTCAGCACTCCCAGGGCCTCTTGCAAACAGCACTGGGGCCTGATATACTTTAGCTGTTGTTTTTGTGGTACTGTAGCATGAGAGAGTCTAACATGATCTTAATGATGATGATGAGGAAGAACATCGTCACGGCGACACACTGTGACATCATCATCCCGCGGCGAACACCGAAACGACGCGACACGTTTTGAGATGAGCCTACAGCAACGAACTCACACATTCAGATAGTCAGCACTGATGTACCACTGCTGCACTATGATGTGTTAATTTCAGTGTACTCCATGATATAATAGTTCTAAACTGGGCTGTCATCTGCATTTATGTTAACAGGAATAATAGGACTAATGAGGAATAACAATGTTCTTTTTAAGATTTTTTAACCCTTTAAAACATCATACACTGCAATAACTAATAGATGCAACACACACTCAATGCCCAAAACAGGAATTAGGAAAGCTGATAATCTATTATTTGTATTTATCATCTTAGAGTCTCTCCTGGTGGAGTCTGCATGTCCTCCCTGTGTTACTGTTGGTTCTCAGGGTACTCAGCTTCATCCTACCATCCAAAAACAATAGGAAAATGAATTGGAGATTGAATGTTTGTCTGTCTACGTATATTTCAGAAGAGCTGTGGACTTGAAAGTTGTGACTTGGATTTTACAACGTGTCATTTGACTTAGTCGAGTCACAAGACTTATGACTCAACCTGGTTGGTTATACATCAGTGACTCTGGACTTGACTTGAGCCCTATGACTTGAGTTACGCGTGTCAATTAATGCTTTAATTTCACATACAATGACTTGGTCCCACTTCTGTGTGTCAGTGTCAGCTCTGCGACTAACCGGCCATTGCCCTGGGTGTACGCTGCCTAAGGTATTACTGGGATAGATAGGTTGAATTAATAACAATTTGAATTCTGATCATCTACTAGAGTCACAAGACCACAGTTTCTATGGTTCATGTTCACTTTAGCCTCACACCACTTCAACATGATGGCTCAGTCAGGGCCCATAAATCTACTGTTAATCTCATCCCTGCCCTGCTTTTATAATGGGATGTCCTGAGGGCACTGAGATGGGGTTGAAAGTAGGGGGCAGCTTTCAGACAAACAAAGGTTAAAGCAAATGTTAGCCCCAATTTCATTGTATCAAAATGAGGTTGAATCTTCATCGCTTCAGGGAATTTTTCATTTTCACTTTTTGACATTATAGCTAACACTGTTTTTGAGATAAAAAACAATATTATAAATACAAATACAGCTCTGTGCCTTGCTGAATATTCAGATGTGTTTTTATGTTTTTTTATTGCATAACATACATTTGTGCTTGTTATGCCATTTTCTTTCCAGGCATTCACTATTTTTGACTGGCTTGGCCTGCAAAGCTAATAGTATGCCTCAGGGGTTGTCAGTCAAGTGCATGGGAATTTTTAAGTGATATTTTGCCTCAACAAAACTTACACATAGTATTTTTTACTGAGACTTCTGGAAATTCATTAAGCAGGTTCTCCAAACTGATTTAGTTGCTATTGAAACACACTGTCATAAAAAGTCCTGATACTGCAATCATAATATAAAGGAATTAATCTTTTTGCTCATAATTTAGATAAAGTATAATAAGATGATACGAATTGCATATACAGTATTGGCTGTGTGGTAGATTATTGAACACTAGGGCTGCACACTTAATTGTAATCAACATTTTTTGTGGTCTGCAATTTTGTAGTAATATTTTTAATGTAATATTCTCTGCACAAAATAATACTGCTATAGTTTAAAAACCTGCTTACCTTGTAGATTTAACCTTTATAAAAATGTTCGGAAAGGCATGTGATTCCTGTTGAAGTTTTTTTAGCCTCTAGTCAAGTGTTGCTTCCAGAAGTGTGCTGGGAACTTGATTTTAAAAAACAATATCTAATCACAATTGCAGTATTTGTCATAAAAATCACAATTTTATGTCAAAAATAAAATGTAAAAACAAAAACAAAAAAACTAAATAAAAACTAAAATGTAGGATGCAACACAATTTGACAAAAAGGACAAAGAAGCTGGTAATGATGACATTTTGAGCAGCCCTATTGCACAAGTAACAAGTAATACTAAGAAGAACCACAAACATAAGTTGAAGGTGAGGTCAGGCCCTGTTGCTGCTGTAGTCTGAGACACAGCTGAGCTCAAGAGAAAGGTACAAAAGACACAGAGATGACAAGAGCTCCTCACAGCTGAGTCCCCAAAGGGTTAGATACAGCAGCTCAGAGGATGTCAGTGCCTCATTCACCGATAACTCCAACGCAACTTACATGAGACATCGGGGAAATCATTTCAACTAAAGATTTATTTTAGCTGCAAAATCTGACTTTCCAAGATAGATTTACTTCTAAGATGGTTTGTTTTGTAGAGCAAAGATTGTGGCCAGGGGTTTTGAGTGGCAGGAGACTAGTAATAGTAAATTTGGGCAGAGTAAAATGCTGGACAATGAGCAATTAGTCAAAAAAGGTTAAGCTAAAAAAAAGCAACTTTGACTATTTTGGCCAAGAAATCCTCACAACTGTAACTAAACCACTTGTAGTTGTCTGAAGATACATGTAGGTATCACAGTATAAACAAATTCAGAATATACGCAAAATTGTGAAAAACTGAATTTCATTTGCGCAATTCCATTTATGTAACTTTCTGAATAAATTGTACTTCCTAGAGTCATTTTACTGTACCTCACCTTCAACATTTACTTGAGTAAACCATACTATTTGACTAACATTTTATAACTTGAATACTTTTTCTCAATCTGACGTTATTCATTCCTCAGTTAAATATCTGAGTGGTTTTTTCATCAAATTTTTTCTTAAATCCTAACATGAGTATTATTTTTTTTTACTTTTGCTTAAGTAATATTATTTTTACTACCCACCTCTGCTTCCTACTGCATTGTGCTGCTTTACAGACACCAGTGATGACCTCAACTGGGGGATCAAACGTAGCACCGCCTTGTAGTGACATGCAGTGCATTACACATATCTTAATCCCAAACAGGAAGCAGTTCAGTAAAACTCAACAGACCTTGGAGCACGTGTCAAATCTTCCCATCTGTGCTGTTTTCTTTCCATAACAAAACAAACAGATGAAGATAAGAAACAGGCTAATCCCTGCGTCTCTCAAAGAAGACTGCACATTCACATATTTCATTGGTTTTCAAACTGTGCAGGTATGTGGGCTCTCTTTGCCACTTGGACCTTTTTGCCATATTTAGTTCTAGTTTAGTGTTGTGGTTTGGACCCATAGTGTATTCTTGTGCAGATCTTAGAACTGGTTCAGAACTGGGTTATGGTCATGGTTTATGACTGGGAAAGACACTTAACCGCATTGCCTAAGAATGAATGTGGTTGTATGATTGGTGGTGGTTGTAGGGAGCGTAGGTGCAGACTGTCAGCCATGCCTCTGTCAGTGTGCCAAAGGGCAGCTGTGACTACACAAGTAGCTTACCACCATCAAGTGTGACAGTGGAGTGAATGAGTAATGCAACTGTAATGAAAAAGCGGTATCTACAAAAGTGCTATATGTAAGAGGTATACATTATTATCATTATGTTTATCTCTAATTTGGACACAATATAGACCTAGTTTATGGCTAGATTACAGCAGATTAAGACCTAGTCTTGTTTTTTTTGTGGGTTAGTCCTGGTAGTACTTGGGACACTAAATATTTTTTCTTTAGTGGTACGTACTTGGTGTAAAACGTTTGACATATTTAATTTAGTCTTCCCTTCAAACCGCGACAGTGCCAGTTCTTTTTCCCGGTGTTATGAATAAAAAGGCCGTCAGTTCTTTGCAGACGGATCAGAAATGGGATCCTATTGGGAATAACAGGCGCAGACAGAAGCTCAGATTAAACGCTGAAATTCCACACGAAGTTGAAGACAATGTGACCTCCATCATTTCGAGAGACAGACAGCAGCGGTCAAAGTTCAACCAGTTTCTATTTAACACATGAACAGACACAGGAATTATTACAAAGGGATAATGCGGTGCTGAAGAGAAGACACATGGTCAACGGTGGAACTGCACTGAAAATGTATGATTTACTTACTTAATTTACTAAATTTTGCAGTAAATTTACAGAAGTTATTTGTCACAAATAAAATATTTCATGGTCTCAAGATCAGTCCAACACATTTGTCATAGTGAAAAGTTTTATAATGACAGAATGCAACTTTGCTCATAAGACATAAAAAAGTTAGTTGTAATAATGTATAATAATTTATAAAGCACTCTAACAATCTAAACAATCTAAAGCATATTTCAATTGATTCCATTATCAATTAATTCACAGTCACATACTGATTGTGGTAAGCTATACCTTTGTAACCACAGCTGCCCTGAGAGAGACTGATGATATGTTTGCCAAATTATGCCTATCAGCACCACAACACTCACATTCATATTTCCGGTGTCTGACCTAATCTGACCATTACTTTACAGACAGAAGAACAAACCAACGCTGGGTCAATTAATAAATATATACAACACGTGCAGGATCACTTACATTTACAGCCACAAGGGGGGAGATCTTACAGTAACAGGTGGAGAACATGCAGACTCCACTCAGACATAACTCAGCCTTGTGCTTAGGGAAGGCCTAGTATTTGTTTGGCCTCCTATAGCTTCTCTGACAAAACAGTCTGCAACCTCCAAACTGTGTATCTAATTTCTACTTTCTCAATAAACGTAATCATGTTTCTTGGCCCAAATTCACTGAAATCAGTTTTCAGACAGATAAAATGTCCTCACCTCAACTCTTCATTTTCCTCTGTGGAAAGGTAAATGGATTGTATTGTAACATTCATTCATTCATCTTCTACTGCTTTTCCCGTTAGGGGTCCTATCCCAGTAAGTACAGGCCTTAGGTGGGGTACATCCTGTTAGTCGCAGGGCTTACACTGAGACATAGACAGATAACCATTCACTCTCACATTCATTGACTAGTGACAATTTAGACTGACCAATTCTCCTAATAAATGAATGTTATTGGCCAGCGGAGAGAACCTACAGTAACATGGGAAGGATATGTAGAAGGATCGTAGTTGGCTGGCCCAAGGAACAAACCCACAATCTCCTTGCTGAGAGGCGAGAGTACTAAACACTCTGCCACTGTGCCCACTTGTATTGTAACATTTGTCTAAAACATTCAAACATATTAAAGCTCTGTAGTGCTAAATACAAACGACTGTGTATGGTTAAAACAATTACAGACATCAGTAGTATTTTTCCTGAGACACTAATTGGTTTTCAGTCACAGATAAATTACAAAATGGGCATAAAGCTCCAAACACGTTATTGAGATTGACAATATAAAATAAACGGCAATGGCTTCAGACAGCTAAATGAGGTCGTTAGCATCGGGACGCTAATGAATTGTCGCTACATTGAGCTAATTCCCCTCAATTAGCCTCCATTATCACCGGCTCCTCCATCTTCTGTCTGTTTTTTACACTGAATAACTTCATCTGGTTCCTGACAGCGAAGGGACCATGGGACGGGACAGAGAAGATAAAGTGAAAGTGGGCTTAAGTTTAGGACAGAAGGCAAAAGAAACTCATAGAAACTATTTTAGGAATCAATTAGGAATCACAAGTGGTTGAAGTCTATCCCAGCGACTATGTGCTTGAGGCAGTGTTTACCTTGGAAAACAGACAAGCCCACTCATTTACTATGGGCTTTCTAGCATTACCAATCTACTATGCATGTCTTTGGGCACTGAGAAAAAACTGAAGATACCTACAGTAACACAGGGAGGACAATCAGACTCAATGTTGAAAGACAGTTTCCATGGGGAATTGAACTCAAAACCTTTTTACTGGCAGAAGCAAAAAAACTTAAAACTTAGTCATGGTACCAAGTACAGTAGATGGACAAAGCATGCATAAATAAGTCACGATACACACGATAAAATGTTTTAGAAAAATTTTTTGTTTTTTATCTGGATAGTTGACCTAAACATTTTAAAATCTATTCTTAATTAACTTAATTGTGCTCATAATAATTATAATTAGCCTGTATGTCATCTGCAATATTCTGGACTTTTAAATTTAAAGAAATACGATCACCTTCAGTTTAAACTTGCACTAAGACCGGGACGTTTTTGACCATAACCAGTATTAGTACATTCTTTGTACTTAATTTTCTGGTCTGAACTGATTTGATAGTATTTTAGCATCAACTATTTCAAGCAGGTCATTCCCAACATCAGTTTTATCCCATCTTCTAAAAACACCCAATTTTAGTGAGCGATTATTTTAATAAATTTGGCCAATTGAAACGGGTAATTGAGCTCCTTAATGAATGAATTTGTTAATTAACCTTATAAACCCACTCTAACTCCAGGCACAGTCATCACTCACAGCTGAGCACTACACTTGAATCAGCTCCTAAAGCCCCCTGGTACTTTCATGTTTTTACAAATAAACATAAGATTAACAAACATCATAATCCAAGGAAAGACTTTGCTCTCTGCTGTTGAAATCCTCCCAAACTATTAGCACCTCTAGCTCTGTTTCAGTCACATGATGCTGTTTCTTGCACCTGTTTGTTTTGGACTTTATTATGTCACTTTAGCATTCATCCTGCTGGTTATGCTCTCCTTATCTCTGTCCTTATATTTTGTAATGCTGTGTTATACTTTTTTATTATGTGTGTATTTAATGTTTCATAAAATATGGCAAAAGACCATTCTGATTTGGAATTATCTACAGTAATCGTAATTACAATTTAAACTCCAAAAGAACCAGGTCTGCAAAAACTAATGTAAACTCATGTATCGCAATGTTATTGTTTTCAAAAGGTTATAATAGTAAATATATTTTATGGTGAGCTGTTATAATGACCTTGAAAGCAGGATAGACCAAAGTACAATTTATGCCTCCAAGGATCTGAAGATAGAAAATTAATAGGCTATTTTTTTAAACAATTATTGAACATACAATTAACTATATGAGACACACTGATATCTAGAAAACAATGTCTAAACTATATCTGTGTAAAGCCTTTCAATTTCTGAATTGGACTGAAAACAATCTATTTCACACTATATTAGAATCAAAATGCTTGAAACATGGACAATATTAAAAAGGGTATCTCTCCTGACAGAGCAGCAGTCATCCTGAGCACACAGTGCCCCGGGTCAGTCACCGCTGTCACTGATTCAAAAATAAAACACGCTTCAAACAGGACTATGTACAATATGACACATAGATACGCAGTACATTGCACATATAGTGACACATTCAGAGATGAGCAGTGGATTTAAACAGAAAAAGGTAAATTCGGGATATTTCTGTGGGAAAATATATTCTAAAATATACAGCTCGCGATCACAGGCCGGACCTCACCTTTGACACCTCAACGATATTCACCAACACTTACAAGTCCTAGTGGATTTTTAGAGCGTAGAGTGAGCGGGTTAGAATAATAGGTCAGTGTGCAGTAAGGGTGAAGACACAGGGGAAAATGTATGCAAATCTACATAAGAATAAAACGCAAAATGTCTGTGGGTCAAGTGTGGGGTATACGGACAATCTACAATTAACAGGTCAAGGCAAAAAAAAGTAAATGACATAGGAAAGAAATATCATGGAGCAGAGCAAAAATTCAAATGCTACAAACATAATTTCCACATGTTAGAAAACTAGAGGATATAGAGCCTAGTTTTCCTGTCAGTAATAAAAATCATTTTTGAACATTAGCAGGAATCCTGTCTACCATTACTGTGCCTGTACCACAGCCAGAGAGGCAGGAGTCATATTTCACAAGACAGGAGTGGTAGGGGGCTCTCTCCCACAGGGTAACAAAGAAAGGAGAAGGTACCATTCTTTGAAAACTTCCTGGATCCAAACAGCAATCCGGATGGGTTCCAAAATAAAAAAACTTCTTCCCTAAAAATTTCAACCAAATCCATTCAGCAGTTTTTGCATTACTAACAGACACACACATGCACACAAACACTATCAAAAACATTACCTCATGGGCAGAGGTAAAAATGTTACATGGTGGGCAACACTATTTTTGATTTAATATTAAAGCTGCAGTGATTTTGTGAAAGTGTGCAAAACAATCTAAGTTTGAATGATGTACTGAAATACTGCAGTCACATTGAACAATACTGAATAATAGTAGCAACATGGTCTGTGTATAGGGGCCAATATGAAATATATATTTATATTAAGATTGCATTAAGGTTACATTTGAAAGTCTCATTAGAAACTAAAGCTGCTGTACAATTTGCTTCATGTTGCAGTTCTGACACTTCTCACATCAGTAGCTCACAGTAGAGTCTCAGGAGTGTCTTGTTTCTTGTGAAAACCTAAAGCTCTTGATTTTTGTGCATTTTGTCCATGTGTCCCGCTGATGTAGTGACAGGCCTGGTGGGAGGAGGAGGAGGAGGCTGCAGTGAAGCAAAACCTCTGCCTCAGCACAACTGGAGCCCCTCTTGGTTCCCGTTCAGCCCTGGAGGCATCCCAAGCTAATTTTAGATAAGTGATGTTGTTGGGCCTTTCTGTCCTCATTAGAGTGGCCCGTCGCAACCGTGAATCACCACTGGGTTAGCGCCAAAGATATTTCTGCTTCTTTCAGAGCGAGTTAGACTGCTAGTGCAGGGATGGGACTATAAATGGAGATGTCACTTAGTTTGTGAGTTTACCAGTTTAACTAGTTTGATTTTTTATTCTCACAAAAAGGTTTAAAGCAGAAATATGGAGTAAGTATAAATTATGTATGATTTTTTATGTTCTATAGTGTAAAGTGGATACTCTGTCATCTTTGTTATTTTGGTTAAGTCTTGTCCCCACGCTATAAACCACTATACATTTTGAAGTCAGCGTTCAGCTTTGTGTTGGCTTATAGTGAGTTTTGGGAAAATGGATTTCAAAGCCATTGCATGGACAGGTAAGTCAGTCTGGATTCAGTATGGCGTGAATATTTGGGGCGATTTGTATAAGCAGAAAATGCAGCCTGATTAATGTAGCATCCAGGCTAGCTTTAGCGCAACTAAATGACATGACATAAAGATAATTTTAGGCACTATTACATTCATCTCACAACTCTGAATCCTTTAAAAGTAAAGAAAGAGGTGAGACTTCAAGGTACATTGCAGAGGCAAGCTAGAGATTTAAAAGTCTTTCTGTCACCACTGACTAAAGTATTCAAGATTGTGGTTCAGTTATAAAGTCGCCAACAGTATCTTTGAGTAGAGTCTACATGTCCTTCCCATGGTAATGTGGGTTCTCTCCAGCTTCCTACCACTGTCCTATATCCATTTGTTATAAGAACTGTCTCTAAAATGGTATTAGTACATAGATAGATGGGTACAAACTGAAAATCCGGTATATAGATATGGTACACTGTCTGGCCAAGGAAAAAGTTGCCACCAACATTTAACAAAGCAAATAGGTAAGAGCCTCCTGTAGTTGATCAGGTCTCAGCAACATTAAAGTCAGCTCACTACCTGAGTATACTGAATGAAATCAATGGATTTTTTCTTCCCTGATGGCAAAGGCATATCCATATATTTGTTAATTAGGTAATAAATGAGAATGTCTCTGTGTGTTAGCCCCGCAACTAACTGTCCATTGTCTATTTTCTTATAATATGTACCCCACCTAAGGCACAATAATAACTGGGGTATTCCAATTATATTCCAATACCCAAGAAGTAAAATCAAAAACCATCCATCCATCCATTTTCTTCTGCTTATCTGAAGTCGGGTCGCGGAGGCAGCAGTCTAAGCAGGGATGCCCAGACTTCCCTCTCCCCAGACACTTCCTCCAGCTCTTCCGGGGGAACCCCGAGGTGTTCCCAGGCCAGCCGAGAGACATGGTCCCTCCAGTGTGTCCTGGGTCTTCCCCGGGGCCTCCTCCCAGTGGGACATGCCTGAAACCCCTCCTGAGGGAGGCGTCCAGGTGGCATCCGAAACAGATGCCCGAGCCACCTCAGCTGACTCCTCTCGATGTGGAGGAGCAGCGGCTCTACTCCAAGCTCCTCCCGAGTGACTGAGCTCCTCACCCTATCTCTAAGGGAGCGCCCAGCTACCCGTCGGAG
>JAVQKG010204525.1:0-10503 GCA_036025885.1 Hypseleotris bucephala
GTGTTACAGCATTGGAGTGACATCAGAGTTGTAAATAGAGACCAGTCATTCACCTTCAGCTCTAACCTTTACACACATACACACACACACATACAAAATACACAAGCGGTAACTGTCTATGGTGCTGATTAGGGCATGCTTTGTTTTAAATATCTTCAAAAACAAGCCAAAACCTAAACTACTAAATCAATTCAAAATGGTGAAGTAACACTGTTTACCTGCTCTCCTCTTCTGGACAGTGTATTTGCATTTGTGTCCGCTCTCACGATGCAGTGTGCTAACAAAGGCGGTACAGGGGCGGTCAGGCTCCCCGAATTAATTTTTAACGACCTTCTTACACTGAGAGGGCAGAAGTTAAGGCTATACCCAGTACAAAGAGACTGGAAAGCGAGCACACCTAAGCACCCACTGACAGTTTGACCGATGCATGCGCTAGTGTTGACAGCCTCCTGGTGCAAAAATATGTCCAGATAAAATTACACATGCACTATTTTACACAGGGCACAAGTGCGAGGGGTATATACGTGTGAATAAACAAACAACACCTAACCATGTGTGGAGTAAAGGTCAAATGCTGGTTATGCTGATGTGTTCCTAATTTACTTACATAACATTCGGACTAAACCTTTTGTTTATAGGCATGGGACTGGCACAAATAGACCACCTTGTGACCCTCTGGATTACTGTAAGCATGTGTTTCTAGATGCAAGTTTGTGTTTTTTTTTTACTCAACATTTTGTCAGGTTTTCAGTAAATATTTTAATCTGACCATCTTAAAAAATACATGAAATGAAACACCATCTTTCTTAGCAATTTACGTACATCAGTAATAGCAAAGGATCAAGTAAAGTGCACAATGTAATAAGACTCATATTTCCTGGCTGTGTTTTTAAATTCACTGAGGCGTACAGCTGTAGTTTGAAGGGGCTTTGTGTTAAGTGGCCACTAAACAGCAGTATCACCAGTAGTTTAGTACATCCCTACTAACCACATTACCACACTTACCCAACCTAATTTGTATTACTTTGTGAAAAACACAGACATATCAAATGTTAAAGTGTCATACATCTTAAAGTCTGTCTTCACTGAAACCGAACCCACATGAATTAATAAGAAGCACCTACTAAATAAATGCTGAAGCTTTTGCCTTTTCTATTGGCCACCTCTCTGTGTGTTTGAATTCCCAAATACCCCAGCCCAAACACTGCTATGAATGCACTTGTTGTATGTATCCAGGAGACTCTTCATTCACTATATACAGCAGGTACATAGATATTCGAAAATAGGGGAAGAAATCATTGCTTAACTTTTCCTATCTACCGTGTACTTCCAATAACATTATAAACACACTTACCCTTTGCAACAATATCTCCCACAGTCTTACAGTGTTTTGTCTTCAGCCATTCTCCAAAAAATCTCAAAGAAAATGACAAAAAATATTGCAGAGGAAATCCTTACATTGAAGAACCCCGATACAAATGAAGACTGTTAAAGAATAATCCTTATCCTTCTGTTCAGAGACAATCCCTCTATAGCCTCCCCTCAGCCCACCAATGAATTGTGGAAAAAAGGATCGGATTTTGTTCGAAAAGAAATGAAGGATTGTCCGGGCAGAATCGAGGTGAAGAAAGGCTTATGGAGACACAAGTGGGAACGCGAAGGGACATAGATGCTCATAATCCCTTTCCCACATCTGTTCCCTATATATATATAAATGATACGTCCGTGTGGCTTGTGTGCGTCTGCCTCCGCTGCCTGCTTCTAGTGTGTGTGAGAAGGAGAGAGAGAGGGACACGGAGCTTGTTTCGTTCACTGGCGTCACGCTCTAGCCCTTGTGTGTGTGTGTGTGTATAGCTATGTTTGTGGATCTCCGCTTCAGCACGAGCCCGGGTGTGTGTGTGTATGTGTTTATCCATGCGAGTACACTTTCGAGGGCTGCCGTTGCCGACTATCCCTGCCTCTCCGCGTCCTCTCCGTGTCCGCTTGTGTCAATGTGCACTGGGGCATATAGCAGGAAGAATATACGTCTTGTCAAATATAGTTACATTAGGATATGCTCTGTCTGCTCGCAGCCCTCGACAGTGTGACAGAGAAGAGAGGGGAGAAAGGATTGGAAGGTGGAATAGTGATAATAGGAAAGAGTGAAAGCTGAGGAATTGGAGGGTGGTGGTAAGGAGGTGGAGTGGGGAAGGAGGGGAGAAGCTCGGAGATAAGGTTTGGTCAAATAAAGGTAGGTAGGAAGGTAGGTGGCGAAGAGGAGGACACAAATGGATGGGAGTTGAGAGAGGAGGGGTATGTGTGCGCCAGCTGATTTGACTGAAAATGAGAATCTCCCTCTCTCCGCCACATGGGATTTTCTCCTCCCTTGATATTATCTTTTTTTCTTTTATCAGCCTAATATGATACGAGATTGTGGAGCATTAAATAGATTGGTAAAATGGTGGTAAAACTGGCACAGGACAATAGCAGGTATATCCTTGCTTCAGTGAATGCTTATTATGATCTTTATCAATAATGAAGGTTGCACTGAGACAAATAGAGGTGCACCGGTTTTAAAATGTTCAGTTTCAGTTACCAGTTTTGCAGATATCGATGCCAATATATAAACATGTTATGGTGGGCTATGTTTTGATAGAAAGGCAAAGAAACTATAAAATAAACTGCTTTAAATTGATTGATTAATCAATAATTATTAACTAAAGCTAACTGGCCAAAAATACCGGGCCATACTAATATCTGTCAACAAGTGCCTTTCTGGACACACTCACAATCAGTTTTATTGATTAACTGTAGACTCATTATTCTCATATTTCCTGGTTTGTCAATGCTTATAAGGCGGTGTGTGCTCTATGTTTGAGACAGTGGGAGGCATTTGGGAGCAGTATCAGAGGCAAAAATCAGGTAGTCCAGCTATATAAGTTACATAGCTTAAATAAATGGTAGCTGTTGATGGAGGCGGTTGAGACAATGGCAACGAGGGCACCCGCTGATTTGACTGAGGATGAGAATCTCCCTCCGGCACATGGGATTTTCTCGTCCCTCGATTTTCTCTCTGCTCGATTTTCTCCTCCGCTCTGCTTTCATTTCCTTTCGATCCCCATTGGCAGCTCTCGTAGCGGCTGGCTCGCTCTTTTTTTTCAGCGTGCCAGTGTGTGGAGTGTGTCTGCACATATGGCTACAGTGTGTGCTCACAACAAGCATACAAAAAATTACAGTGAATTTTAGGGTATTTTTTGGGGGGGTTTGTATGGACATCTCAATGGGATTTATATAAGCCAGTGCCAGTGACAGGTGATGAGGTGTTTCTACCATAGAGGAGAATTTGTGAGACAGGCTTGGACAATGTTAGTGGTGGTTAAATGGTGGTTATGAGCTGTTTGTTTGCACACAGATTATAATTACTTGGCTGCTGCCTTACATGTACTGAATCATAGCTGACAGACACTGGCTTTGTGTTTTAATGAGCATGTGAATCATTTGGCACAGTAGGCAGTGCAGACATGATACTGGAACTTCTTCACCAGCCAAGTCGGTTTTTGCAGACAATACACAGATTCATCCATATAATGCTGGTGTGTCCTTGTGGAGTATTTTCTGTCAACACATTTCTCTCTAATTCAAACTAATGGCATTAATATTGATTCTAATAACAACAGCTAAACCAATCAATGCGACAAAGATATTCTTCAACCGTATAGGTCATCAATAGATCAAGGACATATGGCTTGTAGTGTTCTATAATGCATGCAAGTAATACAAATGAAATTACAAATACACCGAAGCGTTGGGTAAATGCAATGTGCCGTTGTTTTTAGGCACTACATCTACTTCTTGTGCATTTGAAAACAAGTCTATTAAATCATTAAAAGTAAGACAGCTGACGCACAAATAAAAATTAGTTTTTAAAATGACTCAGGTTTCCCTGCAGCACTGTACTGGCTTCATTGGTCTTGAATACTTCCTGGCAAACAACATCTATTTTAGGTGCCAGCCCCTCTTGCCAGAGCAGCGTTTTGAGGACACACTTTTCATTGGTTTTATGAAATCTAATTGGCGAAAATAAACAGAAAAACCAGAGGACATGCAATGTGCCTTTTCTAAATAAAAAGATGAATCTGCTGCACTGAAGGAGACTTCAAACAGAAGGGCATCTGTTTAGATTCAGTGTGTATGTGTGTTTGTCCCTGAGGTCTAATTAAATCTCTAATTAGTCCAGTCCCTCCCGCTAAAGTGCAGAGGTCACACACCAGTGTTAGCCACAATGACGTCAAACAAATGCCATGCTGAGCTCTAAAACACCATGTTTGTCATATTTGTCTATTTATTTTAAAATTACAAATAACAGTAAATGACACATAAAAATCACTCATTTAAGTACGCACCCACACATTTATACAAATAACATATTCATGTCTACAAATGCAAAAAGTCTCAATAATAAAACAGCATTACATCTAATGAGAAAATGGGCTGTTTTACACCTGTTCATTTAAAAGTCAAATGTCCAAAGTAAGGGTTTAAGAGAATAGGTGCTGAGCTTTGATTCACTGTATATAAGATGTGTGAACCTGATAACTCAAAAATGAAATGTTGCATCAGTTTCAAATTTTATGGACAGGAACATATCATTAAGACGCCAAACTGGATTGGTTTTTGTACTTCTACAATGAATAACAAATAACCAATTAATGCCCTGGAGCACCTTAATTGAGCCATTAATCCTGAGGTGCATAAACAAAATGGTATAAATTTTAGCTCAGTGATTCGTGCTAGTGCAAATTTCTTTGACATTATGCAAATTTAATAGCACCCCCTTGTTTTGGACCCCTATGGGACTCTGGGTATCCAGAGAGCAATGAAACTTGGTATGATTCTCCACATCGTGCTGAACATAAAATATTATTATGGCCCCACCCTACAACAAACGGGAAGTTGGCCATATTGGATTGAAATTGGGAAGCCAGGTATATTTGACAGCCTCTAACTTGTACATAATTTGCGTGATTAGGCTTTTATTTTTTAATGGATCCAGACAAATCATAAACAACAAATAAAAACCCTTAGAAATCCCACAAACAATGTCCGATTAAGGTGGTAGTGGGTGCCATAGCCCTAACAGGACATTTGGTACTGACGTCTGGAGCCATTTCGCCGATATACACCTTGCTGTCATGGTCAAAAGCGTAGGCCTAGTTTTATGGATACATTTATAAAAGTTTACTAGTGCAAACAGTTTTGTTGTTTGGGCTCCTTGCTGCAGGCCGTTTCCTGAACTCTTGTGGTGGTTTTTAACAGCAGATAAGACGGTGAGGTGCGCTTGATTTAACCGCTCCTCTGAGGCGTGTGTTCACTTCTTTTGGTCTGTTTTGGTCTCTGGCACTAAGGCCCCTTTGGCTCGTGGGTCCATTGTTAAAGCCAGCACTTCCTCTTCCCTGCCAAGTCGACTTTTATAGCTGGTGCTGCTCCATCAATGATTCAGAAAATACGTGTTATGAAAAATTATTACTGACAGTGGTTTGAAGCCAGTGTAATTTTTAATCTTTTTGTGGCTGGATGCAGAGAGGGTCCACACAGCGTTTTTCCATCAGATGTATTAATTCTGCAGACACTGTCATATCGGGTTATTTATTATGTTGAGGCTTTGATTCACACCATTCATTTCACAGAGCTAGAAGCATCTAATATTGATGGTCTATTGATTAACAGGCTCGTATATCCATTATAAGTTGTCTGGGAGGAAAATATGAATGCATCCTTTTCCATCCTTTCTGATGCACTAGACTTTATTAGGCCAGGACTAAACCATAGATTGGATCTGAAAAGCCAGGCTTAACGGGGTATGATGAAACTAGGTCTAAACCTTAACCACGTCTATACCAGTGATAGAAATAAAGTGCACCATAAATAAATGAGTGGAACCTTGGACAGGGGTGGAGGTTCTGGGGACCTCTTAAGCCCCTACTTCAGAAACCTTTTGGTCAAATGTGAGATGAGTTGTGAGTAAGTTTTAAGTTACACTGCACATATCATTATTTCATCTAATTATTAACACAAGTCACACTTTATCAATGTTTATTCTTCAAAACCTGAATCTTTTATGTGCTAAAATGCTTACAGTTGTGAACCAAGTTAAAAGTCATAATTTCCATAAACCAACCAACATTTTTTTTTGTATAGACATATACTAACAAATTCGAAAGTAAACCAGGACTAAGCTAACTACTAAACCAGAATCTTATATTATATCTTCATTTTGGTCAGTGTTGGTCTAAATCCTAGCTGCCTCCCTGCTGCAGCATCTTCCCTATATCTTCTGTTTGTGTCCTCTGCCTCACACCAGCCCCTCCCTCTCTCTGTAATTTACTGTGCTATTGGGTGGGTGTCACTGAAGATGAATTGGTTATAGTCTTTATATTAGTGCAAGCCCTGGCCAGTCACGTTTAGCTACAACCACCAGTTCCTCTTACACACAGAGAGAGCCAGCAACTTCCAAAGCACTATCCATCTTAACACCATGTGATTGGATATGTCCATAGAGTGGTTTCTCTCCCAATAGATCAGCATTTTCTATCATCCCTGAATCGGTCTCATATTGACCCGACACCTTTATGGTTCTCTCAGTCCAATCTGGCCTAATGAGTATAGGTCCATTACAAATCAATCATCTTTAGCTCCAAACATTTTTCTCTTGGCTAGCTATCCTCTCGGCTGTAACTAATTTGTCATATGTGCTATTCTTCTTTACAGTCTTGGCATTGATCCATTTATTTGTATTTAGCCAGTCATAAGTATAATGGTAATTTAACTAAACTGGTAATTAACAAAGAGAAGTCAAATTTGTTGCTAAATTTGAAGAACAACAAAGAAGACTCCAAAGAAGACAAATCCATGTCAATTTTAAGTTGTTGCAAACTATAATATGTCCTATCTTGCAATGGAAGGATCATGCACAGTAATTAGCTTTAATGAATTTCTTAAAGGTTTCTTCTAACATCTCAATAAATAACCAAACCCACAAGCCTATGTCAGCAAAACAGATTTCTTCCTATAGGTTTTTAAGTATTCATGATATAAAATTATAAGTTTTGCAAAGTTCAGCTTCTTTACATTCTACTTCATACTTTATTTTAAAATTATGCAAGCCGTCAACAGCTGACTTGAGGCAGCAGCCCAAACAGGCCGATCTGGGGTCCTGACCCAGAGTCATTAACAAACTAGAAGCAGCTAGCCGCTCCGCTACACTCCATCAGTCACTTTGGCACAAATTAAGTGGCGCGTTCCACAGATTACAAAGTATTTTATATGTGCACTCAACCTCTCTTCCTATAGCACTTTCATTCTCACAGATACAAACACACTCTTAAAGTTTATCCCCTCATTAATGTGACCAAGTTGATTTGCTCTGAGATGCTGTGGATTCATCACAGTAAGACAGATGGTAGCAAGGGATATCCTAAGAGGAGAGAATAGTGGCGCGCAGCAGACAGGAGGCCAGTGAGAAAGACAACGAGAGGGCAACGAGAGGTAAGAGAAGGAGAGTGGGAGGTGTGGGAGTATGAGACAACGATTCAAATAATATCATCGAGAAATACACAGCCAAGAGCAATGTAAAACAAGAGGGATTTCTGCAGGAAAACACCATCTGTCTTTGAGAAACAAAAACAATACTTGTTCTTGTGCAAAAATAGTTCTATTAATTGTACAAATGACCAGACATTAGAAACAAATGAACAAACCTTTCCTGGAAGTGCTAATGAAATTCAGGGGTTAGGTGTCCCCTGAAGAAAAGGGAGCAGTTAAAAGAGAGTTTCTTTGTGTTTGGGTTGAGCGTGTTGTTCCTTCTGTATGAATGATTTAGTGAGTGTGCCTCCGTCGGACCTGTTTATAAGAAGCCTGTGAAAGTGGGTTAAGGTAGGCTCACCTAAATGTCTGCTCTGATGTCAACTGATTTTTTCATTCTCAAAATCAGGTCACATGTTTTAGTCTGCTGTTTGTCTCAAAAACGAACCACAACCTTAAAGTTTGAAGTAGTTTTGAGGTACACTACCTAAAATCTTTTATCTGTCCCATCTTGATATAGTAGAACACAATTCCACCACCCACCTTGTCATAATTTAGTTTAGCAAGACCTTGCCAGATGTGCTGCATGTTCTGTTCTTTGTACTACCGGCCATTAATTTAGTGTTTATAAGTGTCCTAGATCAATGAGTGCTTTAATTAAAAACACCCAATGACTTTTACACATTCATTATTAGCTGAATAATGCATAATATTCACTTAGGTTCTCATTGTAATAGTTGAAAGACATTACAGTTGTACAATATGGAGTTTGGCTAAAGTGTGATCAGACTACATGATGTCCCCAAAGTACTGTCTGCAGTTCCTTGATAATTAACCGTTTCCCTGTCAGATGTTTATAATTTACACAGGTCCGTTAGTTGAATATATTGTGTTGTCCATCCATGCATGCACCAATCTATCAACCAAACTAAAGTTTCTCTTGAGAAAGTACAAGACACTTGAAGAGGATGCTCCAGAGAAGTGGAGGATGCGGGAGGTTGAGTCATCTTGTTTCTCTTTGTCCAATCACAGCTCTCCGCCTGTTGCTTTGGAAACGTGATGTCGGTGCAGCCCGCGGCGCCGCCTCTGAGCAGCGCTGTGCAGAGGTGTGGGTGTGTGTCTTTGAAGTTCTCACTCAAGTTGCACGTCACTTTGAAATGTGGGACTGATGAGATGAACATACAATGGCTGGAAGCCATTGTATAGCACTTTGTTGAAATATTGGTTACAAGAGGGTACACAGAATGAGAAGGAAATATCACCATATCAAACAGCAATTTAAAGGTGACCTGTTACTTTCCTTAGTTATCAAAGTTAAATAGAGAGAATACTATGTGTCTATTTATGAATGCACAGAGGGTAAACCCTGCAGTCAAGTTCAGGTTATACTTCATTTATTCAACACACATTTGAGTTAGTCATCACATCTACATATAATACACTAACATTGTTTGTAAAAGTTGCCTACGTACAGTTTGTGTGAAGTTGTATTTGTGTGTGGGCATGTGGCTATTGCTTACTTAAGATATCAGGTCTTAACTAAACTTTTTGTCCTCCAAAAAGTGAACTCTTTCACGGGTGTTTCTGAAATATGTGTGTGTTGCCAGGCAACATCAGTTTATTGAATTGTTCAGAAAGTCATGGAGTCGGCTATTTTAGTGCTGCATAGATATGAAAAATGGTGGGGCAGTCTACATGTGGAGATCCATTTTAGAAGACAAGAAAAATACAAAATGAAAAAGTTATTTTTTCACAGAAGAATATTTGACATTTGAAGATGAAAACTATAATTATGTTCGTGAGCAAGACACACAAGATATAAACAGTAATCTTGTTGTCTGCTGTCAGTTCAGATGTCAATCAAGGAGCTCACAAATACAAAAATGATGATGAAGGATAAAGTGTCTGTAAATAATGCATTAAGACAGTAACCACACAAAGCATCACATTTGATCACATTTAATATTAATATCAGCTTCAAATAAATAATGGAAAACAATCTGTGCATATTTTTCATCTCTGCCTTTTGTCCTTTTTGTCTCGTCAGTCCTTCAGCTCTCCCTCCTCTTCACAAAAGGCCATTAATCAATCAATGAAATCTTTCATTAAAACCAGCTGATGGCCGTCCTCTGCATGTGCCTCTTTCACCAACCCACACTTTGTTCTTCTTGTAGTTTTTGTGCTAAACGTGTGTGAAATAGAAAGGATAAAGACTGACCTCTGACGGGTGGTCTTATTGTCTGAGTCTCCTCTGTGCTCGAACATTTGTCCATTATGTTGCTTTAATCTCCCTGATATATTCTGCAGGTGTATGTTGTACTGTATCTCCTGGTACAACAGCAGGTGTGTGTTTGTGTGTTTGCCCTTGATTTCAGAGTGGAGCTGAGAGGTTTAAGTCACTGATCACAACATGTCCTTCTCCGCCTCATCAGCGTTGAATCACATATAGATTAAATGAGGCAGAGAATGGGCCATATAGATGTATTGTTTCCCTGTTATGAACATACAGTATTTCTCTACCATCTACAAACAACACCAACAATGATGAAGTGAAAATATTTCCAACTCAATATTCCTCATTTATGACACTCATTCAGTAGCTGCCTCCTTCCATCTTTCATCTCATTAGTGTAATTACCAATTACTGCAAGCTCTAGGTTCCGTTGTTCTTTTATTTATTTATTTTTTATTAATTCATTCCTGTTCAAAGTGCACTCTGCTGGATTGGCAGCTTGTGCTAATTTTATTTTGGTGCACACAAGCTCGCAGCACCTCATTTAGTTGTATACTGAACATGCACATGTTTATACTGTATGTATGAAGGCCAGGGCCATTTTAATGCACGGGCTAGGCTGGGCTGAAGCCCAAGGGCCTACACTGACAAAGGGCCTTTCACTGTGCGCAGAGCCGGACCTTCCTATACGCACACTACTCTACTCTAGG
>JAVQKG010204555.1:0-18895 GCA_036025885.1 Hypseleotris bucephala
TTCATGTTTACTTATTAGGTACAAGGTCTACTTAATAAAATGTCCAACAGGAGTATATGAAGCCTTAAATGTGCAGACCAGTAAAAATTAAAATGGTCAACTATGTTTTTAATTATATGGTATTAAGGTACTTATTTCTACCACCACTTTTTTCTTGTTCTATGTTTATTTAGTAATTTATTAATTGAACTGCAAAAAACAAACAAACACGTTTCTACCTATCCCAACAGAATATGTATGATAACAAGTAGAACTCAGTAGCAGTAGTAGTACCGGCAGCCTGAGAGCTCCCCCTAGCAGATAGACCGGAGAAGGGAGGGGGGACAAAGTGGTGTGTGTCATTGTGTATGTGTATTTGTGTGTGTCAGAAGCCTATAGTCGCAGTAGTGGAGAGAATGTACAACCTACCGATCATCAAAATGAGTTTAGGCATGCTCACTGGGAACTCCAAAGCCTTGTCCCTCTGGTTCACAGCCAAAAGTTTGCTACCTCTTTTGTTGAACGAAGAGAGGATTAAAAGTGAAAGTAGTGTCTTAATTTTTTATGATTCGGAAAGGATTAGGTTCATAGTTTTGAAAGCAGAAAAGGGCCAATAAAACTATGTAGTATGTTTGTGTGGCTGTTCATTCATAAAAATCTCAATCTTGTGCATGCAGTTTAATTTCACACATTTTCATATTTTATAAGGGCCTTTTTTGTACATTTTTCAATAACTGTACAAAGATAGTGAATGCCATACCTTTTACATATGCACTATGGCATATCATTAAAATAGTATTATTTAAGGCTGGTTTTACCAAAATTACTGTCTTCTATCTTATGACTTTTATACATTGTAAAACGGTTTTTATGTACAAACTAAATTATTTGCACCAGATCACAAAATTAGCTCAAAGGGTTTTACAGTTTGTACAATAAATTACAAAATACTGCTCCTCTGTCCTCGGGCCCACCATCAAAGTGAAGAAAGAACAGCGGTTCACAGCGGATAAATATCATCAATAGAAAAGAGGTTTTGATGTTGACTTGCAAAGATCTGTAAGCAGCCCTAGTGTTTTTTGCAATTAAAAAAACATACACTGTAATTTATTTTAGGGTCACCTTTGAAAGACTCCATCAAACACTACTTGCTGTTTTTTGGAGCTCCACTTTCGCTTCATAATTTGCCCCATTACGAATATCATTACGCGCTTGATGCAGTAATTTCTGACACTTAATAGGAAACGCAATGAAGAAGTGTATTTTTATTTATTGCTTTTAAACAAACATCAACACAATGCTTCAGTGCATCGAGAAATGGGGAGGAAGCTGTAAGGTTTTTCCTCTGTCTCCCTAACAAAGACTTAGCCCCAGCAGGGTGCATGGCTATTTGACAAGCCAAAGGGAAACATGCATCTCAAGTGGGCGACTGCAATTTACACGCGCCTCTATCCTCTCTCTCTCTCTCCCTCTCCTCCGCGGCTACAATGGGGCGAGCTTGTGTCCTGTTTGCATCTCTTCACACTAAATCAAGCTCTCAGAGGGAAAAGCTATGGTTATTTGCAGTGAATGAAAAGCAGAAGACGGGTGTGAACTGTCTTGAGCCAAAACACACACACTCAGCCCTATCTGCCTGATAAAGAAAAATATATAAATTCCCCATTGATTAATCTTTACCATGTGCCTACTTTGAAACATCACAATCATGGTGGTGGTGGCTAGTTAGGCACGGTTCATTTGGACGTGCCAGGAAATGAGCAAGGCATTAACTCAAAGCCAAAAATCAAGCAAGAAATAAGAAAGCATTTACAAGAAGAAATTCCTATTAAAAATCACGCTTTGGGGGGTATTTTCAAAGTAAATGAGGACTTATCACACACAAGGAAAGATGAAATGAGCAAAGAAAAGTGGTTAAGTGGAGACATTATAAGTGTGTGGCCAACTGGGGATTCTGAAAAAAGAGGTTTCGACATGACTGCAGGCCACTTTCAAAAAGGTGTTTAAGCCCTGCTCTAGAGTGTAACACCAGTGAAGTCTTACTGGTGTGTGTGAAACTCCCTGTGCTCAGCTTAAAGTAATAGTGAATACAAATAAGGCAGTAATTTGAGCTTTAAATAAAAATGCCTATTGTTTGCTAAAGATCTGTGTTTTTTAATAATTGATCAAAGTTAAAATATTACAAAGATTGTACCTCTAGATGCCAACTTAATCATAATTTTGATTCGCATGTGTTTCCTTCAGCGACTGGCCCATCAACTATGATTGAGATGACGAACCATGCAGCTTCTAAAATGCTAGAACAACTGACTGCACTGAAAATCAGAAATTGAACAAATGATAAAGATGCGTTTTTGATGACGGCAGAAAACAAAGATGCACTTTTTGACAGATTTCGGAGGAGGAATCCCATGCGTGCACACATTTGCATATAAGGCAATGTATCCTGCCCCTTGCAAGTCTACTCATGTGTGTATGTATCTGGGAGTATTCAAGCATACTAAATGGGGTGAGCATCTCTTTCACATAAATTATGGAATGTACAGCAGCGGCCTGCAATAAATCAGACAGACAGACAGGTCGGACCAGCTCTTGTGCACTCTTCACAGTCGCACTTTTTTTAATATTGCTTTTTAAGTGGTTGCATTTTAGTGAGTGCCCCTCCGCTATACACCTGGCCCTCACTATACTACCTGCCTGTCTGTGTGTTTGAGTGGGGAATAGTTTCTCCTTCTTGCAGACGCTGATGTCACTGAAAGGCGTGCATAACCAGCAACAATGTGACCCATTTTCAACACAGGTTTCAGGTCTGTTGAACAAATCTCGACATGTCAAGAGCCTGTCTGACATCTGAGCCAAAGTTATACAGTATTGGGGAGGAACTTCCACACACTTACTGTAAATATAGATCTTCAGTTGTAAAGCTAAAAACTGCATATTAATACAATGTAGAGTAAAGCAGTCACATATGGCATAAGTCTCCCCAAATAACCTCAAGCTCAAGGAAACTCAGCAAAATAACATGTCAAATTCGAGCTGCATTCTTTGAAATATAGTTTGACATAAAGAAAAATTATGTGGGAACAAGATTTCTAGCTGTGCACATGTGCAAATGAGATACTGTGTGGCCTTGGATTGCACTGTGATTGCAAAGTGTCTTTCTGAATGACTTCTGTTTGAGGCAAACTTCTATCAAATTCAGTGAATCAAAATATTCTAAAATCTGATATAAAGCTTATTTAAAACTGTATAATAAATGCTTTAATTAAACTTAACACCCCTTTGTAAAGTTGTTTGGGACAATTTGTATATAGAAGTCAATTTACAGTTTTGTATTTTCCGATATCGTTAATAAACGCAACTGAGATGCTTCACATAAATAAGACACACTGGTTTCGTCTCTAAATGCCGCCACTTATTCCACTCTTTCCACAGAAAAAGTGCCGTGAGGGAAAACCCTTGAATTTTTCGCTGTCAGTGCGTGCAGCCTATTAAATAATCCAAACGTAGCATTAATATTACAACCAGAGGGAGCAGGGGCACAAAGACGCACCGTGAATGAACGGGACGCACTAATTACGCAGAATACACAGCGATACGGAGTGCACACTCCTAATGACAGGCTTTAATAAAATGAAAATATAGAGAAAAGAACCTGAGGCGCTGCGCAAGAGGAAAATGTGTTTAAGTATTCCAGCGCTTATACAGTGAATATACAGTTTACTGCATTTAGGGTGCTGCTAATTTGTTCAAAACATAATTAAAAAACAATTTAATAGAGTCATTTCCATGTTATTGTTAGATATAAATATTCTTATAGGAGCGCAGTAGATATTTTGGTTATTTTATATTCAATTGGGAAAAAGAATAAAAAAAATACATTTTAACTACAATTTACAATTTGACCTGTGTATTAACGTAATGTTATAAATCTTGTAGTATTTTGTTTTTTAAATAAACAACTCTCCTAAAAGCAGTAGGCTATTTAATTGTCCGGTAGCCTATTTATAAACTTCTTTTTACGCACTACACAAAATGCATAAAAGTGCATCATGTTTTTGGAGAGCGTGATCATCTGATAAGTAAACTCTTCTTTATCTCATTTCATCACAAGAGAGAAGGAAATGGCCTTCATAAGTCACAAACTTTTCCTGAAGCGCCGGAGAATAAACAGCAGAATGTTGTGTAAATTAATAACGTGCTCGTGTGTGCGTGCGGTACTTACGTGTTATTTCTCTCTGGGACAAGTGCTGTGGATTCCCCTGCTTTCTTCGGGACATCGCCCTGGCATTTACACTGGCATCGCCTGGAGAGCGGCGCTGGAAGGGTCGGCTCTCCTCCTGCTGTTCCTCTCTCGCCTCCTCCTTCGCCGCGGACTGGCCCCACAGGCGGCGGCCGCTGCTGGTCCAGCACGGGTCCCTCAGAGCGAAGCCTTGCAGGAGCCGTGAGAAGTGCGGTGGCGGGACGAGGTGCAGTGCTGGGCGGCCGGACGCTCGGTCAGCGCTCGGTGCCAAAGTGAAGGCGTCTGGAGTCAGGCTGGAGGGAGCGGGCAGCAGCGCGCAGGTAAAGTCCGTCAGTTTGAGAGCGAGGAGAGAGGCTCTGTAACGGTCAGATCCTGATGGGATGGTCAGTGTCCACTCTCCGGCCACCTGGACCGGACTGAGACCTGGACACGCGCGTCCGGTCACAAGTGTAAATAAGAATCCAATTGAAGCAGAGGGGCACTTCTTGTGTTGTGTGGTTTTACTCTTGGAGTGCTGGCTGCTCTGAGGACACTGTCACTGCGGCGCCTGTCTCTGCCTGTGTCTCTGAGTGTGTGTCCGCATCCCCGGGCTGCGTGGCTATGCGTGCGGCTCCTCGTGCGGCTCTCTGGCTTCTACAGCGAGACGACAAACTCAAGTTCAAGTGCGGACGTGACGTTCAGTGTGCGGTGCGAAGGGAGAGTGGAGACTGAAGAGCACTGGGGGCGACTAGTGGTGGCTTTCACACACACTGACACACACACACCACTCACACCCTTGTGCGCACACACCGCCACACGGAGTGCGTGGCGCGCGCACAGCAGCAGTGGCCGGAGCCTGCTCCAGTCAGTCATCTGCTCCGAGTCCTTTCAGCGCAGGAATGAGGCTTCTCTGTTCAGCAGCAGCGGAGGGAGCTTCCGCAGCGCGTCCTCTGTGCGCTGGACACAAACTGCACAAACCGGTTCATGTCTCAGTGCGCCCTGCTCCACTCCACGGTCCGTCCTCATGGGCAGCCCTCCGTTTGTGTTATCCAAATATCTCCAGTTTTAACTTTATTAGTGTTTGACCTTTATATGTAGCCTATTATTAAAACACCTTTGGCACAGAGAGACCAGACACTTTCTCCGTTCAATCAATCAAACGCGTTAAAGTCCAAATACAGTACTTTACGAGTTATTTTGTCTTCAGTTTTTATTTGTCTACTGCACGGATAAACTATTAGAAATGAAAATGACAAAAGTAAACTGGACAAACCATAAAAACATAATTTTTTCATGATGATTGAGCCTATGTTTAATAGGCTACACGATGAGACCTTTGCCACACTGTCACTGTCACACAGAAACTGCTTCATCTATTCATAAAATGCTTAAAATGCTCATAAATGGTTTTCTGATTAGATTACAATTAATAAAATAATTTATAAAAACTTGTCTTATAATGTGTCTTATAATGGTCTTAGTTTATTCATATTCTCACACATAACGTCTATGATGCATCGTTGTGGCCTAAACGTGCAAGATCACACACATAGTATTAACTTATTTGAGTTTTAACAAAGTTCAGATTAAATATTTATTTCTTCTTTAATCTTTCATAATTAGCAATATAATTTAATTTCATAATTAAATAAAATCAAATTAAAAGAGTGGGAGTGCAGTGCAATAAAGTGACCTTAAGTTTGACCTCTCTGGACAACCTATGGGAGATCACTTTGCATTTGTCCTACACAAAATAGAACAATTTGATACTTAATTTTGTGGAATAGTATAGCAAATTTATGTTATACATTTTGGTCAAATCTGGAGAGAACAAAGTACTTTTTGAGCTTGCCTTGTAACACTCCATAATTTTCCGAGCAGTTTTATATTTATCAAAGAAATGTTCGAAATTAATGGAAGCATGAAACAGAAGCCAGGATTACACATGCCGAGATGTTGTAACACGAAAACTGAGGATGTTGCTTGGCACGGTGTTTGTGTGTGCGTGCGTGTGTGTGTATGTGTACAGTAGATGTGTGTTTATGGATGCAGCTGATTGATAACTGCTTATGTGCGTGCTGGCGGCTCACTGACTCAGTTTAAAGGGAGCCAAGTACAGTATGGGGAGCGGGAGAGAAAGAGGAAAGGAATTTGGGAGGTGCAACTAAAAAGAGAGCTGCAGTGCCATGGCTGTGATGAAAACTGGTCCAGTTCAGATTGAGATTACAGAAACACCACAAGTAGAAAAAGATATCTGAACTATGTCCAGTCCAAAAAAAAAAACATTTAATCTGCGGTAGGCCTACCTCATCTGTATTGAAAGAACTCAAATGTATTTCTATAAAGTCATAGTCTAGCATCTGGCAGAAATCTACACCGAAAACATACCTGTAAGTGTGGTGCTGGTTTTGGTCTTAAAGTTTTGATTTAGAGCCAACTATGACTAAATCCAAGGTCTCAATTTCAATACATTTATGAATTTAGTTGAAGATACATGTCAAAAAGTATACCCAAATATCGTCAACCGTATCATTATCACAATACTCAACTTAGTTATCATTTTCTAATAGTGTGCAGCCCTGCCCCTAAACCTATTTTTCTTTCTCACTCTTCTTCATTTGCAACTTTGACGCCCCAGCCCGGTTGCTCACAGGAGGGGTGGTGGTGGTGGGGTGGTAGCGGGGGTCTGGGCCTCAGGGTGCTTCTCATCCTCGCGTATACTTTGCTTCAAGACTGGTTTGCCAGGTGTTGTCATCATGGCATCCTGCCGACAACGCCAAATCCTTCAGAAAAAAGCCACTCTACCAGCATTGCTTTGTGGACATTTCTGCATTGCCTCAAGTGCTAGCGCGCTTCTCCATCCTTCTTCTTCTTCTTGTATTTCTATGTATCTTAACGCGGTCTCGTCTCGGCTGTGCATGTTTCTGCTTAAGCCTGTGCGTATTTCACCAGTAGGAGGACATAAATAGATTTCCCATGCTCATTTACAAGAGAAAGGGGAGGATGGCAGGTTCGTCCAAATGTCTTTGTCGCACACATAACAGAACACCCACTTTCATTTGAGAGGGATACATCCAGCACTTTGTCACAATAACAGCCGACAGAGAGCATTATGTTTAAATGTAAATCATTGTCATTTTTAAGGCAAGACTCACTGCCAGTGTTTTTTTTTTTTTCTTCCTCATAAAGATATGGGATTAAAGCTGCTTTGAGGAGCTTTGGACGGACGGAGAGACGCAGAAGGAGTCGTCTTTATTGTCGCTCTTCTTTCGCACATTTCTCCCAAACCCGTTTTGAAGTTTTTGTGGACAGCTTTAGGATCCTTGGTTTCATCCAAGTGACACTGCAGCCCAGCAGCACTTCCTGGATGCGCTCTCTGTCCTTGCGACCTGATTGGCTCATTAGTCAGATGGGCGACAGGTGCATCATTCCCACTTCCTTATTGGACTTTTTTTTTCCTTAGCGAAGGCGATTCCTCACTAAAGGCCATCAGTGTGAGTTATTGCACATGGCTCGCGGCATCCTGCTTTTTCCTGTGCTTCATTTGCATATATATATGCGGCTGTTTGTTTTTATGTTAATGCTAAATAAGCCTTTTCTCTCCTCCCCCCCGTCGTCAGCACTGCTCGCCTGCCGCCTCGGCTGGGCGGTTAAGTTTTAATTAGAGGGACGTGGAGGTGTCCTTTAGAGTTTTAAGATCACTTTTCCCCCCAACAACTGTTCACCACTAAACTGCTAATATTGATGTTTATGCGCTCAGATGCATGCTGGGAGATAAAGCATCAAGAAGAGCGAGAGAAAACTTTGCGGAGGAGCTCAACGTACAATGCATTTTTATTTGATTATGGGATTTTAAAGAATAGGGGCTTTATAGTCAATCAGAACGGAGGATGAAATCATGCAAAATTATCTTTTTAACAGAGCCACCATTGGGTACTGGTGTTGGCACCTTTAATTCACCATATTTGCTAAACCAGCACCGAGAATTTTTATATATTTATCTATTTATTTCTGCCATGGGAAACATATTTTTGTAAGTAAAAATTCAGTCCACATAAATACATGGTTCCAGACATAGAGACATAAATTAAAGTTTTGCTGGCTCTGCAAGGTTTGGCAAAAGTTGCATAGGTGTGTCCCTTGCTCAATACCTTGAAAAACAACACACATTATCTGTGTATTTCTAAAGTAGAGTTCCCGAGTGATTGACTGCATTTATAGGGCAGTTTTGGTTGATGTTAAAGAACAAAGATGCTCTTGATGTTCATCTGGGTACTGAAATGATCAGGCAAAATTATTTGATACAACACAATTGTAAATTTCATGCTGACGCTAGTCAAATCTTTTGCAAACCAACATCCCAAGTTTCAGGATATGGACATTAGGGCTACTGACTTTTAATTATACAACCAAAAACATCATTATGAATTATGGATTATTGACCAAATAAAATTATTGGTGCATACACACAGTTCAAAACCTGCCCATCTTGTAAGACAAAGATTGCCACTCATCAACAAACATCTGACACGTCCCTTTAACGGCTCCCATCAAGTCTTAATGTCAGCATCATCCATTAAAGAGGTGATTTTAATGCTCTTTTTTCCCCAGTCATCAGTAATGAGATTAGAAAGGCAGGTGTTGATGTGACGAGCTCCGCTGCTGCTGCTGTACGCTTTGACCCTCCGCTCGCCATACCCGCAATGCAACATCGCCCTCTATTGGTCGGTCAGAGTCACAGTCCCAAACCCCCTTTTAGCAACTGTGCAGGGGGCAAAGTTCAGTAGAGCAGCCAAATTGAAATTGCCTTTTACTCAAGAGTAAAAGGCAAATACTATGAGTCAAGTAGTTTAAAGCAGTCATCCAAATATTTGCTAAATCAATTTGTTTTACTGTAATAACTACAAAAAGCACATAGGCCTAAGTGTGTAAATCAATACCTACAGACACACGCATACAGAGGTGGATAGAGTAGCCAAAATTAAGTATGCTAATTATGCAATACTTGTGGATAACATGAAATAGTATCCTGTATTAAAACTACTCTTAAAAGTAAATAATTAAAAAACTTCTTCAAGTAAATGTAACTTGTGCCAAACTATCTCTGGCAAGGTGTGTCAGCATTGCCATATGTTTTTTATGTATAGAGGCAGCTATAGCATGGTGCCTCCAGTGGATTAGCACACACTTCTATTCTGGGTGTCCGAGCCTATTTGAGAGCACGAGTTACATGATTGATCACTCCCACTGTCTGCACTACTGTGTGTTCTTTTATCTCCGGTACTCTGTTACAAGAAGATCATTCATAGCAGCTACGGATACTTTACATACCTGAGAATAGAGTATGCCTTAAAGCAATACGTATAGCAGCATGCACTGGCCACTTAAATAGGTTCACATGTTAAACTGCTTGTTAGTGCAAATATTAGATTGACCAAATACTCTTGTTTTCTACATTTTAATCCTAAATCCACCATACAACAAATTGGGGCTGTATCCCAAATTTTGACTCAAATTTTGACTCATGCACAAGAAGTGGGAAAGGAATTCTGAGCATGCCACAAATCACTTCAGAAGCTAATAATAAGTGGTCGATTGGTTATGCTGAATGACAATATTTGGCTGCATTTTTAACATGTCCAGCAATGTCCTGCTTTGTCATACTAAAACAGGCTTTATGTCCAACATTGGTCTTTGGGTCATTCTAGCAAAGATCTAATCAGCCAATCACATAGCAGCATAGTGTAGTGCATTTAGTTTTGAGACATACTGAAGACAAACCTGCTGAAGTTCAAACTTAGCATCAAAATAAGAATGAGAATTTAAGGAACTTTGCACATTGTATGAACTAGTATCTGGTATTTTTTACATACAACCATTTTTAAAGAGAATAGTCCAAAAAAAGAGAAAATATCCCGTGACTGCCACTCCCCTTTCCATCTGTGGCTTTCTCTTACAAGAAGATAATTCATTGCAGAACAGACACTTTACGTTATACCTTAGAACAGAGTATGCTTTTGTGTGCCGTGAAGGTGAATTCCCATTTAGCTTTATTCTTTAGCGTTATTACATCGAATGAAGTGTTAAGTGGGTAAAACAGGGGCTATGATCATCGCAGCACGGGTTGAAGAGCAAAGCATTTGAAAAAGCACGAGCACAAGCCCTTAAGCACAATTACGGTTAACAAAGTTGAAATTATTCTCTTTAAAGGGAGGGAAATGCTAATGATAGATTTATTTAGAGCAAGCGGTGCCGAGATCTCATTACCCAAACGCACCCTTCGTCTTCTAAACATTTGTGCACTCTCACTTCAAGACCTTTTAGTCCTTTTTAAGATGCCTTCCGTCTTTTCAAAGTGGACTATTTTCAGTATCATTAATCATCGCACAATTATAGCAGGAGTTAATGTATATGTTGGTCATTATTCAGACTTGCATATAATGAGCCTGATAGAAGAGTAAAGAAAAAAAGCAGTTGCTCTCAACCAGGAGTGGCATCCTAATTAGCTTTGCTTTCAATTAAACCCTATATGAACGGGCCAGGCGTCTGTAAGTTTTAAGCAACTCCAAAAGACTCTGATGATCACTTGGACTTTTTATTTTAAGCAAACATTAAGGGTGATTAAAGAGAGCTGTGTTTACTATTAAACATTAAAAAATTGCTGCTCTCTTGATGGACCACCAACCAAAGTTATGAAATTTTGTCTAATATAGTTTAATGTGAAAATAGGCAAAACACATATAACAATTTGTACCACAATGAACTCCAATGTGGTGTAGCTAACTTCATCAAAGACTGGCCTTAAGACATGCATCTTGTAAAATATATGATTAAAAAATGCAGTTGTTTTATTTAGAGCAGTGTATGTCTTAATAAGTTAAATTGTAACTAAGATCTATTATTTGTCTATGGTTAATAGCCTATAGCCTTATTGGGTATATCCAACTCAATCATATAATTATATTCAACATATCGCATTTAGATTTTTTTATCTAATAATGCGCAACTCATCACTGCAGTTAAAAAACGTTGTCATCCATTTCCTAGGCTTCTAGGAAAGTATTGAGTTTTTAATTATACATTCTTCATTCCTTCTGTCTTTTTTAATGAAATAGATAATGGTACCTTTATCTTTTGCTTTACATGGTGGATAACTTTGCTGCACAAACAGAACCATGATTTAGAAAGATCCAAATGTACTTAATGGAAACACAAACAAATGCTCAAGATAATGCTCAACTTTGTCCACATGCATTCACCAAAATCCCTATTCAGTTTCACAGTCAAACACTCCAGCTTTATGTAAAAAGCTTTGAAGTGGACCCTCCAGTGAAAGACCACCATGCACCCCTTTAGCCAATGGCCACCTGCCACCGTCCAGCAGCCCTAAACACATTTGTTTTGTCACAGAAAATGGAAGCCGAGTGTGACTAAATCAAGTTTGCTTGGCACTCAGATGGCAGGCCTACTTCCACCCCAGTCCCTGGAGAAGAAGTGCAGGGAGGGAGGCAAACATACCAGTGAGGGAATGTACAGTCACACACACAAACGCACAGAAAAACACACACAAACACACACACACATTGGCATCTGACGGAGCCGCTCTGCCAAAGCTCTGTATACACCACAATTAGTTGGGTCCTCAGACTCAGCTTAGCCTAAAGCCAGCAGTGGTCAGCCAAGTGGGGGCTTCTGTTTTAGAGACGCTCTCATCCCCCATTTCAGTGTTGACTTAACTTTTGGCTCTGTCCATTTGCCCCCATACACTGGTATTTATAGATGCCATATAAGGAAAGGTATAACAGAAATAAGAAGCTTTTTAGTTAGTTGGTTAGTTAGTTTGTTTGCTTTTTATTCTTTTCATTCTTTTTTAGGTAGACTTATGTATTAAAATGTCACCAGCCAATCAGACCAGCCGCAGCTCAATGTAGTATAATGTGGATTTAAGTGAGAGTGAAAGTGGTAAGAATGAACCAAAAAGCGAAAGTATCCAGTGAGCATCAGTTATGTTGTGATAACAGTTAAAAGAAACCTAATAGACTTAATAAGGACAACCCAGTACACACCTGGATTTTGGGGTTCAGTGTTGCAAACAAAAAATGATAAACAAAAATAAATGTTTTAAGATTGTTTACCAGTGAGTACACAGCTGTGATCCTACCTCAGGACGGAGTCAAGGTGAGAGACACAGCTCTGTCATAAGTCGAAATGATCAATACTGAAGAAAGGGACTTGTTAAACGCACACACAGACACACACAGACACAAACAGACACACACAGACACCTGCAGTCCAGTGTTATCCCATGTAAATGAAGCTGGGGTTGAGCTGTTATCAGGCTGAACTGCAGCTGACTTGTGTGTCGGGGCAGCGGGAGACGGAGCCGGGCCTATCCATCACTGTGATGTACGAGGAGCACACAGGCATCCAGGGCTGGGTCACTGTGGAGCCTCACCACAGCCTCCAAATCAAACTCCTGTCTCTTCTGGACCAAGGAAGGTTTTACATTCAAAGAGTTCAGTCAGCATTGAGCAAGCTGAAGTAATAATGTCAAACCTATACATATCTACAAACATGGGTACATAAAGCTATATATCAACACATGTAAGTCCTATACGCTTGTTCTTATTTACTGAAGATTCATACATGAATTATGAATTAGATGTGTATGATAGTATGCAGAAAATAGAGATTTTTAACTAATAAAAAAGGCATACAAAGACTTACATGTTGTGTTGTCACTGATAATGTTTGGCTATCCACCATCTCCTTCTCCTTTCCTTGCAGACAGTCACTGGAGTTTAATTAGGCAGCTCTGTCTTGTTAACTGTCCTCCGCTGCCCTCTTCTGGTCAATTTGTCCTAATAATGAATGGACTTTTCAAAATCATGTATTTTATTATGTCAACCATGTCCAACACAATTAAGATACAGTATATTTTAATGCATGTATATCTTAAACAACTGAAAACAAATAGTAGTTATTGACTTATTGGTTGAGATATCAATTGTCAAGGATCTATAATGTGTACAGTACCTTACACTTTTTTGAGTAAAGTATATGTCTGTTTTAATAAGCATAGACAAGCAGAGATGCAAACAATTGACATAATTTCCGGACAAAACTGAAGGTAAAAATATCTTTCTGTACTTTAGAGGATGCAGAGAAATTGGGTCTATTGTATCTCTGTGAGTGACTATTTTATTATCAGTCATTATTATTTTTCTCACTACTCTTGTCCTTCATGTTTTGCGTTCTTCTCCTGTTCCTCCTGATATTTGGCCTGACAGTCGGGACACTGGGCCGGAGCGCCCATGGGTGCCACAAACAATCACGTCAGCCGCTCTCGCCCTCGCCTGTGTCCACCTGAGCTGTAATCAGGGACGTGGTCAGGGCAGACACTCACAGAGCAGGGGCGGCAGGTCTGGGGGATTCTGGGTCAGGCCTGGGACGTGTGATGGAGATGAGGTGGGACATGGACACTGGGCCTCTTCACTGCTCACTGGTCACTAGTTCACTGCAGTGCACTGTGTTTGAGGAGAACAGATCTGATACGAGATGATTCGGTCGTGTATTTGCCCTCTCCGTGGCTTCTGACAGGTCATCACCAGCATCACTACAGGACAGGAGTTAGACCAAAACTAGAAAATTTAGGTTTGGGGCTGCAGTGGCTCAGTGGACAGTTGGCAGTTGAAATACTACTCCAATCTTCTGGTCTTTTGGTCTGTCCTAATAATGAATGGACATGTACTTGATTAAAGCATGTATATCTGATGTCACTGAAAACAAATCACATTTACTTACTTCAAATTGGTGAGATATCAATTGTCAAGTATCAAATCTGTATTTAAAGCACTCGGAGAGGGCAGACCTCTGCCAGGACAGCTAATTTCCCCTATGCACACGTAAATGGTTTTGTGGTCTGTAGTAGGCTGTTACTGTGTCCAGATCCTTTGGTATTGTCAGTTAATGCTCCCTCAAATCTTTATCTCAGTTTAGTTTAGCTTATGTTGTGAAAATAACAATAAAGTTCCTCATTCATGAGCATCACTGTCCATATACACATCCAGCTTTTATGTGTGCATGTAAAAAAAATACAGCGCATGAGTCATAGCCACCAATATTAAGCAGACTGTACATGTGCAGTCTGGTTTAAATCAAGTCATAGAGCCTCCTGAGCCTAACAGAGATCAACACATTTATTTCTCCATTACAACACACAGCCACACACATACATACACACACATACACAAAGTACATGACAGGAGGAGTAGTTCTGGCTTCCATCAGCAGCATACAGCAGATCCATCAACTCCTGCCACATGCAAAACAAGGACACCACCTTTGAGTGTGTCCATGAATATGACAGTGTGTGTTTGTGTGTGATTGTGTGTGTTTGTGTGTGATTGTGTGCGTTTGTATGTGCTAGTGTTGTGTGCATGTGACTCAGATGTCCTCCAGTGCAGACACACCTTGTTAAGGGTATTAGGGATCAAGTAAGTGATTGATCTACATGTCAGGTGACTAAGTGGTGCCTCTGTCCACACCACGAGTCAATTAAGACATGTGTGTAAAGAGTGATGGGCTGGAGAAGGAGGAGAAGTGAGATTCCTTTAAACACATGAACGTGATGGATGTGTGGGAGACTTAGCCACGTAGATGTAAGAAATGCTGTGGTTTAATACTTTAATTCTAAGTTTATAGAAGGTATTTATAAGTGTATGACGTACTAGACTTTTCTTTTCGCAGAATCAAAGGAAAGGCTGATTAAAGTTTCCTTCATTTTGCTACAACAACAAAAAAACACAACCTTTACTTTAAGACACTTCTGTACAAAGATAGCAACAAAACAAGTGCTGGAATAGCTGATGTTACGGGATTGTCTGCCAATGTTGATAAGTCATTGACCAACCAACCATTTATAGTAAAAATATTTGGATAAAAAACATGCACAAGATCATAATACAAAATAGTACATTAGTTGAAGCTAAATATGGTGACTAACCTGTTTGTAACTCAGGCTAATGTGACTCAGGCCTATATCAAGCAAAGCACAATTTTTAAACCACCTGCATGTTCACATTCTTCTGCTGTTTTTTGTTCACCTCAGACACACAAGACAGCCACTCAAGTTGTAGCTGATGCCTGTTGTTGATCACAGCTAACCCTAAAAAAGAAAAGTGTACATTTTATCATATATTTGCCAACAGACTACAAGAAGCTATTTGATGCACATAATTATGCAAAAAGTAACTAGTATTGTGTTGTCTTCCGAAATAACCCGAGCTTGAGAAACACCTTTGACTCTTGTCACGATGAATTGTGTACGAGGCTATTGGTCAACACTGTGATGCGCTGATGCTGCCATGCCAGCCGGGCCGCAACAGCAGAGTATTCCCCTGGGCACCGCGCTGTCTGCAATCCTCCATCACTCCTAACAAATGAGGCTCCGGCGCTGGGCAGGTGGTTGCGTCTCCTCCTCCTCCCTGTTCTCCTTGGTGAGAAATGATGCTGGAAAGGGTTAACCCCGGCATACTACCAACCCCCCCACTCCCAATCCTACTGCCCCTGACTTTCCCCCTCCGCACCACCACCACCCCTCTATCTCCTCGCATCCATTTGCAAATGATCTGGCTTGTCTGCATATTGTCAGTTGCAGCCGGCCCGGCCATTCATCACCTGTCGGCGACTCCCAGCGCCCTCCACACTTAATTGTTCCCTCTCTGACCTGGAGAATAGAGAATGATGTCCCCTCGCTCCGGAGATGGAGGCGAGAGAAAGGAGGGAAGGAAGGTAACAAAAGAAAGCAGAAAGTGTGAGAAAGAGTTGTTTTTGAAGCAGTATTTTGAATAAAGACTGTTTAAAAATGAAGTACAAGTTTTAGGTTTCTGTGTCGTATTTAAAATTCAGTAAAATGGTAGCTTTAAAATAGGAAAGCAACTCAGGACTACTAAGGAAAAGGGTATTTTCTTTTTTCCTATATGGTCAGATTATTATTTTCTCATTAAGAGGTGAGAGACGGCCTCTCTGACCACGACAAAACACATGCATACACATTCATACATAGGCAATATAGGTGTGTCTTGCCCAAGGACACAATAGCAGTATGGTAGTAAAGGTTAAAGCAGGGATTTGAATTGGCAACTCTCTTCCACTCAACATACTGTATATAAAATGCTCTCATTATGTTTTCCTACATGACTGCATTATTATTTTGGCATTATGTTGTGAGATTGGACAGGTTGTATTTTAATTGTAGATCTTTTTCAATGTTGACTCTCAATGCTCTTGGTCCATATAATCACAATTTGGCCTAAGTTAATATCTTGGATGGATAAATGGGAAATCTTGGTTTATAGCAGGCAGAGTCCATTATAATAAATGTGATATAAAGGTGTGAGATGTGTTGCCCATATACAGTAGGGAGCATATGCGGGACACTCTGGATTTATGGCCCTGATCAGCATGCCATTTTCATCTCTGCTCAGGGCTGGACATCCCTTATATCCTCCATTTATTTCCTCTGAAACTGTCTTCTTTCAGTACTTTTGTCACCCCTAATCCTAGAATGAACCATTGTAGGTGATCAAAATTAATTCAAGGTTTAGTCTGTAGTCTTTAATTATTTGAAGAAGAAGAAAAAGATTTAACTGGCCCTGTTCTATTACCATATGTCACTGTAGTAAACTATCATGATTATGATTTTTTTCCCTCCCATGGCCTACAGCAACATCTGCTCAGACTTTGTGGATTGCCACTTGACCAATAGCAGATGAGTTTTACTTTAGACCCTCTCCTGGATTTTACAGACTACACCATAAAACGTGATCAGGTAGCCAAGTTTGAACTTTTTCTCTCTTTTTTTTTCTTTTATAAAACTTGAAGACCAGATGAAGATCGGTTAATCTCTGATTACTTAGAAAGTCTAGAATGACAGCTTCAGGACTTACAGCAGATAGTTTACATTGTTGACAATAGTCACATATGTATATGTAGGGTTCTGACAGACAAAAATTTACTCTCACATTCATTGACTATGGGCCATGGGAGGGGAACTGAAGGGAGCTCACTGTAACATGGATGGGTTTGAAGACTCATATTTCAATCATGCTCAACTAGCACAAGGATTGGACCCACAACCTCCTTGCCGAGAGACAAACATGCCAACAGCTCTGCCATTGTGCATCCTGAATTACAGAATAGTTAGTTGCAGGAGTGTCATAATAAATGTAGATCAATAAAAAAAATTGTCAGTACCACCCTCAAAACACACAAACAGTCTCCCTTATTGGGCTTATTATATTTCAACTTAAACTCCTTCCATTATTGGCTATAAATCATCTGCTCACCTGTGACCCCTGGCCTTATCCAGCCACATCCCTGTGAACTTACAGGGACACATCATGTATTATTCATGAAGCAGGTTCACTGTAGCAAAATAGTTTTCCTGTCCGCTAAAGTTTAATTAAAAATTAAATGTTGTTCGTCGAACTGGAAGATGAGAGTGAGCAAGGACTCAAGAGCAGGGATGCTACTGCACAACTGAACAGTGAGTGCATCTATGAAATCTTTGTACAGACTGTAAATAGACAATAAAACCACTACTGATTTTGGTTTATTTATATTGGTATTTCTAATTACTGTATATATTATACATACAAATACAAATAGCTACTAAGAAAATTGTTTAAAAAAATAAATTTTAGTAGCCATTTGTATTTGAGATACCTAGGGATAACAAGCCAGTTTCCAGCCTGGAAAAAATCATGAGGATTGCATCAGAAAGTGGCTTTAGATTTGGAAGAAAATCTATGCCAAATCATTATACAAATCACTCAATTCTTTGTTGTGGCAACCCTAAAATAGAAAAAAGGGAAGAATATTATATTAGATATTGACAGAATTTACACATAGCGGAAACAATGAAATCCTTATGCATATACAGTGGTGTACAATGGACATTCAAGAAATCAATTTGAAATTTACTATACATTTTTGTTTTTGTCAATGCTAACAAAGATGGTGCACAGTTACATTTAGTCCATCCATGATCACCAGCTCTTCTGTGTCTCCTGATTAAATGTTAAACAGACCCAGTATGAGCTGCTCTTTAACCACTGGGGCCTCTGAGCATCGTCTTCCTCTTTTTCCTGCTCCTCTTGAACCTCCTCCATCTCTTCTGCTGTGTTCGTGTTTGTGTCCCTTCATTTTTCATCTTCTCTGTGATTAAGACCTCTCACGCCAGGCCAGAAACTCCTCCATCCCTCCTACCTATTAAATAATGAATATATGCTTCCATTATGAGCTGCCGAGAGCATTGAATCATGGTCGGCGCTGTTCCGGGGAAAAGGGGGACAGCGATGGGAATGTCCTGGGACCCTAACCGCAAGGCTTATTTAAGTGGCTATTTGGTCTGGAATTGTACACTAAACTGTGTAAACTGTGTTATGTTAATAACACAAAAAAAATTATTGATTTGCTTTTTTGATATCTTAATTTATTTAAGCTATTGATTTTAGATAAATTAATATTTATATTGTTTAGAGAGTGGATTTGTTATACTGTGTAATGTGTAGTAACTAGTCAAATTGTGTTGCTAGTGCTCTAAGTCAGAATACCTTTAAATAATTTTGAGGTTATGAAAGCCATTTTGAAAGCTGTGAAAAAGGCAAAGTTTTCGCAGAATGTGACACAATA